>JAKVQZ010000142.1:0-14763 GCA_030463055.1 Lizanozyma gosingica | reverse complement strand
TTTCTGGTATGTAAATTTCCACGACCTAGTTTGAACTTATTTTGAAAACACTGTATTTAGATATTGATGATACTGATGGTGATGACTACGGGTGTGGGTGATGACGTAACCTGATTCATTCCACTTCGCTGTAGAATTGAAGTTTCAAGTTCACATGCGCAAGCATGAACTTTTGAAATTTTTTCATATTGACAATAAAACTATTCTAGCTGATCTTATTGAATCATCCGGTAATCGTCTTGACAAAGATTTGCTGCTTTGAAAATTCATGGAACTAATAGAGGCATTTATTTTCTGAGAAGGTTTGTATCGAGGTGAGGCAAGGCAATGCAAGGCAGATGAGATGATATTGCAATTGCTGTGGATATAATGCTTGCTACTGTAGGTGTCAAATACAGTCCAGATTTTTATCATTATCAGTAGCTGCAAGGAGATGTGGAGCTAAAACTACCCGAATAATTGGTACCAAGGAAATAAGAGCTACCATAAATATGCTCAAATTACCTTCAATGACCATCAGAAGCTGTTGGAAAAGATAGATAAAGAGTAAGAAGATTCTTTGCTATTCATTTGCCTATCTCCTTTCTATCTATCTTCCTTGTTGGTGGGATTTTTCATACTCCTACTATATTCCAAATCAAATATCCTTATTTTGTTCTGTAACGAATTCTTATTTTATTCTGATACTAGATGATATTTATTGAGGCGAAGAATCTCGCTCACTTTATACAGAAACGTATTTTCACTATTAGAATGACTACTTCTATTAATTGTAGTCATTCTTATTTTGAAGACATAATTGAATTTATCTATTAGTATTATTAGACAATAAGTTTCCAAAATTAAATCACACTTTTACCTATAACCCTTCTCAGTTTATTTATGTATAAGCACCACGAGCTCAATCAAAAAGCGAGCTTGCAAGCACGCTAACCCTTTGGAGTTTATCTTATAAAACTGTGTATGATGTAATATTTGCCATATTGGAAAAGGTACTCAATGACCAGTCTTATCAGAAGTAAAAACATAGTGTAATAGTTTAGCATAAGGCAAATAAAAGATATAAAAATACTTCAGATACAATACACTAATTCAATATTAATAGGCTACTTATTTATTTATTAGTAAAACCAACAGTGGATTTAAGGTAAAAATGAACAATCAGAAGTAACTTAGTATTTATATAATAAAAAGAAAAAGGATAAAAAAAGGATTCAAAAGGGGGCCAATTAAAGGCGATATCTAAAGTATGGATTTTCCTTGTCGGTCAAATCTGCAAATTCAAAGTTTTCAAGGTTTGCAAGATCGTTATTCACAAGGTTGGCTTCTTCTCTGTCCTTCTTCTTGTTACCATACCAGTAGTTCAAGTAAATTAATGCGATAATAACGATAGTTGCACAGTAACAAACAACAAAACTAATTTTACCACCAGTGTAAGAAGGTGCTTGTGAGGAAATAAATGTTTGTGGACCAATAATGTTACCAACACAGTAACCGATCAAGAAAACAGCATTAGTGGTAATTTTCTTGGTGTGACCAGCTGTATTAGATGCGAAACAAGATAATGCACAGATAGTAGTAACTGGATAAACGTACATCAAGTAGTAACCAGCAAGTCTTGCATTTGGAGAATTATCAGCAAAGGCCAACATACAAGATGATGCTAAAGAAATGGTAATTGCAATCAAAGAAATGGCCATTCTGTGTGGGATCCAAACTTGGGCATAAGCGAATAAAATACAACCAACAAATTCAACCGCACCACATGGCATGTTCATTAAAAGTGATTGTTTGGAAGTGTAACCAAAATCAGAATGTAAAAGAATACTACCGAAATTGGTTAAAGCACCATTAGGAATATTGGATGCCACACCGAAAAAGAAGTATAACCAAGTATTGATATCCAACATTGCTTCATAGAATTGATACTTCTTAAAGTGCTTGTTACCGAAACCTTGTTGATTACCTCTAATTCTTTCAACAACTTGAATTTTTTCCTTTTCGTTGAAGAACCAAGCTTTGGATGGAATATCAGGAATGTGAACATAAAACATAATACCAATAACAATAGTCATCAAACCAGTCACAATGAATAAAACTTTCCATCCAGTAATAGAATAATATTGTTCATGCTCTGCAACACCATAAGCGATGGCACCTCCCAAAATAATACCTATACCATTACATGAAAACCAAAGTGCAGTTCTTAAGAAATGTTCCTCTGCTCTGTACCATTGACCAGTGAAAATAACCATGGCAGGAGTAACTGAAGATTCAAAAATACCCAACAAAGTTCTTAAAGTAATAAAACCAGCATATGTACTTGGAGTTGCGTGCAAACATAAAATAACACCCCAAATCACAATAAATGCAGCAGTTGCTTTTGCTAACGGAAATCTTTGAAGAGCGGCATTGGCAGGGAATTCAAATGCTAAATAACCAATATAGAAGGCAGTACCACTCCATGAGTACATATCACCAACCATATTAAAGTGATCTCTTAAACCCATAACCGCAGCATATGAATTGGTAGTCTTATCCATAAATTGACAGGCATACAACAAACAAATCAATGGAAGTATATATAAATCAATCTTTCTTAATAACTTTTTATTCTCTTCTTCGGTAAATTCAACTATTTCACCTTCTAAAACAACTCCCATAGCTTCGTCAACATTTCCTGTGATGTTCACGGTTTTACCATTCGCTGAGGTGAAACTCGTAATGACCTCCGGAGATCCAAAATTCTCTTTGGTAAATGAGACAATTGGCTCCAAATTGCTGTTTTCGCCGGCATATTTGATATCACTCATGTTTGTCTATAATATTAAATGATCGATACTTATTCATTGCAAACTAAAATGAGTCTTATTGGCTTTATTTTAATTGCGAAAATATCTTGCTTTTATATCCATTTCTGATTATTCAACAGTTTTTATATATCATGCATTGTTATCTTTTAATTAATCCACTTATAGTAGGCAATAACAACTGCATGCAAAGGATATAAGTCTACTTTCTTCGTTCTTTTTTTTTTTTTACTTGCTTTCGCCCCTATCATAACAAATCATATGCCTTATCTAAGCTAGGCGCACTTTTTAAACAATTATATCTGTACCGATAAGCAAGAAGGTTAGTGCGCGCCCGAAAAACAATGGTCCTAATTTTCCTTATTTTCGGAAGAATTTGCCACGAATGATGAAGATAGAGCCGAGTACGCCGCCCACGCTCCCATTTTGACCACTCAATTTTAAGGCTGAATACACCTTCCGCCCAAATTTCAAAACCCGTAGGTCAAAATAAAGGTCAATTTTTCTTTCAAGAGGTACAAACCTACTTAATGTACTTAATTTTCTATTAGAATATGTCAAAAAGGATACCCCCATTAATGTACTTAATTTTCTATTAGAATATGTCAAAAAGGATCCCCCATTGTTTTATTTAAACAAATATCAAACTCTTACAAACAGGAAAAGATAAGAAACGCCTGAAATGAGGAAAACATTAAGAATCGCTTACATGCAGGAAAAGATAACCTTAATAGCAAAAACTTGAATAAGTAGACAGCATAAGTAATTTGAAATAATAGGCGGAATATGTGAAGTCAAGTGATTTTTTTATAGCTGCAAATTAAAAGAATATAATGGGTAGAGTCTGCCTATTATGATGGGATAATCAATTATAGTGTAATTAGTACAGGATATGTATTTCTCTTTACAAGTTCTCTCTACAAGTTATTTGTTCGGTTGCGTCAGTAACACTAGGAGAAAATTTGTTTCCTTTATTTTTCTTTAAATTTATTTGAACGAGAAGTGACGTGAAATGACATCCTTCCTCCAACACAAAAATTCAAAGTTTGACAGTAGTTCTTTAATATTGGCTGGTGAAGAATTACCATCTTTAGGTTGAGGGAAACAGTACCAGAGTCAATCCAAAAAAACCAGCCCAGAAATGTAGAAGTAAGTTTATCTCAGTCAATCGAAAGAGGAGAGAATAGATAAGGGTAAAAATATACATTTGCAAGATAAAAGAAATAAGGTGTGAATGGATAAGAACTAAGAATGGGAAAGGTGTAAGAAAACTATTTGTTTGCTAGAGAAAGGGTAAATATAACCAAACAAACAAAATGTCAATAATGTTGCTGCTGCAACAAGAAGAAAAACTTTAAATATGCTGTCGGGGTTAAAAAAGAATCAAAAATATTATATAATTTATCTCAAATATAATAGAATTGACGAAATTAGAACATTCGCTAACCATTCTATTTTTCCGTCCCAACAAAAGACAAACAAAATATAAAGATAAGAAAAAGCCGACCAATTAGATAAGATAAGATGAACTATAGAAAAAAATCATAAAAATAAAAAAAGAGAAAAAAAATTGAGGAATAAATTAATCAATCTATCCTTTCCTTGACTATTTACATAAAACTTCACTATGTTAGTTAGTATCCCATACAATTAATCTCTAGGGCATTATTTTTTTCTTTTCTTTTCAGTATACCAAGTTATAATAACAGTAGCAATACTTTTATGTTAGCCGCCTTCCCAAAATGAGTTTTACTGAAAGAGACCCTTTGTTGGCAAGAAGTCAAGAAGAACCTTTAACAACAGCTATTGAAGATGCCTCCACGTCCATTTCCGGTTACACTCTCGATGGTTTGGCCAAAGTGGACAGCGATTTACGAAGAAGAGTTAGCGCTAGTAGAAGACGTTCTTCACTAACCAAAGAAGAAGAATATGGTTTACCAAACTCACAACTTTATCCAGTTGTGATGAGTTTGTTTACTTCTACGTTCTTAGCTTCATTAGATACAACCGTTGTCACAACTTTACTTGTCGAAATTGCTTCGGACTTGAATGCTATTCCTCAGGTTTCTTGGATAGCCACCTCATATTTGTTATCCTGTTCTGCTTTCCAACCATTGTTTGGTAAATTATCCGATATTTTTGGAAGAAAAAACTTGCTTATTTTTTGCAGTGTTTGTTTTGCATTAGGTTGTTTTGTATCAACTTTGGATTCTTTCATTAAGGTGTCAATTGGAAGATTTATCACTGGAATTGGTGGAGGTGGATTGGCAACTTTAGGTACCATTACCATGTCTGACATTATCCCATTGCGTAAGAGAGGTTTGTTCCAAGGAATGACAAACATCTCCTATGGTGTTGGTGCCGCTTCTGGTGGTGCAATTGGTGGTGTTGTTTCTGATTTCTTTGGTTGGAGAAGTGTCTTTTATATGCAAATTCCTTTTGCCTTATTACTTGTTATCCTATTCTGGTGGAACTTGAACGTTCAACTAGTTCAAACTGATGATAGCACAATACGTGAAAAGATCGGAAGAATTGACTTTTTAGGTTCTATTCTCTTGGTGGTTTCAATTATTGCTGCAATGAGTGCTGCTGCATTCGGTGGTAGAACTATTCCTTTCGACTCTTCAATTTTCATTGGATTAGTGGTGTTTTCACTTGTTCTTTTATGTGTGTTCGTGTATGTGGAATTATATATTTCTTCTGAACCAATAATTCCAGTTCGTTTGTTGACCGATCGTACCATTCTATTTTCTTCATTTGCAAATTGGTTTTACTCTATGAGTATTTTCACCTATCTCTTTTACATTCCAATTTACAATTCCTCGGTTCTAAATTTCAGTGCTAGTCAAAATGGTGGCAGACTAATTTCCAACTTCTTTGGTATTACTTGTGGTTCCGTAGGGGTTGGATATTACATGAAGAGTACAGGTCGTTACAAATCATTCTCTGCAATTCTAGGGTTCTTTGGTGTTTTAGGTGTTACGCAAATATACCTAATCAATCCTAATACCAGTGAACTAATGCAATATTTTATGCTATTCGTTCCTGGTGCTGCCTATGCTTGTATGTTGACCGTGACATTATTATCGTTAATTAGTGCAGTGCCATTATCTTTCCAAGCAAGTACAACCTCCATTCAATACACTTTCAGATCAACTGGTTCTACAATTGGTGTTGCTATTGCAAGTTCTATTTTCCAAAAAACTCTAAAAACACAATTGAATGAAAAGTTAAAACAGCTTGTTGATGCTGATTTGGCTAAGAAAATCATTGGTAGAGCTCTTGAAGATGCCAAATATGCCAATGAAGCACCTGCATTGGTTCAAGATGCTATTAGAGAGTCCTATGGACTTGCATGTAAGGGTGCCTTTGTGTTTAGTATTGGTACCATGGTTCTTGGATATTTGTGTTTACTCTGCATTAAAGAACAACCTTTGTACCGTGAACGTAATTAGACCTAAGAATTTTTTTTTTTAAATAGATGTATTTATGAACATACACTTTCCTAAAAAACAATTTCCGAAACTTTGAATATTCAATTTCCTCCTCTACCCGCTTGTGTGCAACAAGAGAGAGGTGAGAAAAGCACTTAGTAAACAAGCAATACCCTACAAGAAATAATGTGTCTTTATACAAAAAACCACTATAGAATCGTAAGAAACGTCAAATGCAGATGTATCCATATCGATTGAAGTAATCTTAAGCAGCATTAGCATTGAAGTGGAGACTCTTACTTTTTACATTAACATTGCAACTTTTGACCAAGCTTGTGATTATACACAAGGAACGTATGTCGGAATTCCTATATTCATTGCTTTCCAAGTGGTGAGCTCGTTCAAGATTTCTCTAGTTGATTACATATTACCAGAATAAACGGCCAGAAACCGTATCCCATCATATACACTACGGTGGTTAAATACTACGAGACCGATCACGATAACAAATCTTGCTTGTATCTTTATCAACCTGTTTTCAAAACTGAGTTTCTTGTGTGGATAGATGAATGATAGTTATAGGTACCATCTGAATGTATATGCCCCTTCAATCCACCCGCGCCGGCTTTGAAATTCTGCGACCTTCATCAAATGTACCTAGTCTAGTACAACACACCTACCTACCTTATATTTAATTAAATTGACAAACAAGAATCCCGCGCCACGCGTGCGTTACTTTTAAGTTCAATATATACTTGTGGCTAACCAGTACTATATATCTTATATGAATTTACAAAATTCGACGCTGGATGCCAAACTTTTCCTGTAGTACTCTAATTGTCATACTGCCAGTAAAAGAATCCCATGGCGCGAATCTACTCGTCTGGTAACTCAGTTTTTCACCAGGCTCCCAAAGATAACTCTGGCCGTGAATTTATTCACTCAGTACTCTGACTCATTGCAGGGCTTGTGAAAAGCTCATTTGGGCGCAATAATTGGCCACAGTGGGTTCAAACTCCCCGCTGCCACGTTATAGTTACTCTGGTCGCACAAACAGTCCCCTGGACCGAATTAAGTACCGTGGCCGCTAAATATTGAGCCTGGTGAGAAAAAAGATCACTTGTCTTGAGAGGAATGACATTGCCGGATTTAGCCAACGTGGTCTACAATAAAATTCCTGCGAACAAATCGCTCACGCTATTTCTGGCTGCGAGAGTATAACACATGTAGTGAAGTTAATAATCTGGACCAGTACTTCAGAAGCATGTGCTTCACGTCCTTTAGACTTAATCGCAGCATTTTGTGGGGTATCAGTTGAAGTCACTTAGCAGTTACCTCAGTGTAGAATAAAAATACAAACGAAATTATAAGCTCAAGTCAACTTTTAGTTCAATACAAATGGCTTGCACAGATACCCCGGATCATCTTATTACCTACTTCATAATACCATACCAACAGTTACAGACATTGCAAGTGAGCAAATATAGGTATTACTGTTTTGGGGTACAATATCAGATGGGCAATGGAACCTGAATGGTCTGAAGCCATGGTATTCTTACTGTGGGAGTTATAAATGCTCGTTTTCCAACATATTATCGCATGAGAAACAGGTGCATTCCTGCGTTAGATACTTTTTACGGCATTGACTTGTTGCTATCTAAGCGAGTGTGCCCTGCTTTGTTTTCTTGAAGACCAAAGCAAATTCCAATTTCCATCTCCTGTGATGATCGTAGCACCTCGAATATATCCACCAAGTTGAGGGTGTACTATGTCATGAAATGTGTGTGTATCTCGAGTGAAAGGGACAAAAACAGAATGGTTACCGAACTGCAGTTTATTCAATAGAGAGATCGCAGTCAAACGAGTGCCAAGCGGCTTAGAGCACCTACGTTTTTTTGCTCTTCTGTCGTTTCCAATTCCAATTCCACCTTTTCAACACCGGTGGATCTCTCTTGCATGAACTTGAGTCCTACCTATTGCATACAACGCAATCTCTACCCATAGTTTATGACGCGGTGTTTGGTTCTTGGGTTCTGCTCTTTTCGCTCAATATTGCCAGCTGCATATTACTGGACCAAATACTCGTTCATTTACATGTTGCTTTACGGGTCTGGAGCTTTTCAGCTCCTAGTAATTGAAGTCCTTGCTTGACCCAATTATTTATCCAACGACGGCATATAGAGACTTTATGCGTTTGAGGTAACTTTTCGGAATGGTTCCGGTACAGGAATACATATACCTGCATCGCATTTTTGCACACTGTCAAAAGTGGAGACCAACAATTGCGCTTTTTGCGGTCCAACCCTTAGATGCTTTTTTTAAGCTGTGCAACAGAAACATATTGGGACTACGACATTCCGGACGACGACATTCAGGGTTGCGACATTACCACAATTCTGTCTTCCCAGTACGAAAAATTGTGACCTATGGTATGAACAATTTTTCCAAAGTTGGTGCGAATCATTTGGCGTACTAGGTTTGAACTTTTCCGCACTCTTGGTGCAAACAATTTGGCGTACTTGGTTTGAATAAATTCCTCACTACTGGTGTGAACTTTTCCGCCTTTTGTGGTATGTAAATATCCACGACCTAGTTTGAACTTATTTTGAAAACACTGTATGCATGGTGCTGAAATACAAATTCATCTTGCGAAACAAATTTCCTTAATAGTTTGAAATTTTCGAGATCTTAACACCAGTTGCACATGATACATGGAAGCCACAACGTGAACCTGGATTTGTCCATTAAATTAATTAGTGGTAAAGACAGCAAATTTGAAATAATAAGATAGGAGAAGGATGAAAAAGAGTTAAACTTCGCAATAGCTTTGGAAAATTGTTAAGATAAGACGAAACAAGCAAGTCAACACCCAATGAATCCATAGTTTACCACAAAACTCACTTTTGCAACCAAACTCTTATCTCCATCTTTCGAGCCACCACAGTTTTGACTCTCTGAAAATTTTATGATCATGTCACCTTCATTCCGATAAAGTTGTTAATTGTGGCTAACGACTTACAAGAAGACGAATCAGATACATCAATAACGCCATCTTCCTGAATTCCGTTTAACAGTATATTTATATAGTGCCTCAGACCAGCTATTGACCCAATCAGTTTTCAATTAACATCAGCAAAACAACACTCTTATAATTATATAAGCGTAAGCGTATACAAAAAATGTCAGTCTCTGCAAAAATTGGAGCTTCGGCTTATGCCAATGCTTTAAAGAAAATCAGTGGCCCCGTCGTTGAAAGAGATGGAATCTTACAGGTACCTGAAGAGGATGCTAACAAGATTAAGTATTCCGCATTTCTCCCAACTTGGAAACGTGAGGAGCAATACAAGCCTTTACAATTTTTCGAACATACTGACCCAGGTTCCAGAGCGGTTCCAACTTTTCCGCTGTTGTTTCCAGAGGGAAGCAAGGCGACAAAGAAGCCAATTACTCCAAAGTTCGGGACGACAATTGAAAACGTCCAATTGTCCCAGTTAGACGATAAAGCTAAAGACGAATTAGCTCTTTTCGTAGCTCAGAGAGGGGTGGTGGTCTTTCCTGACCAAGATTTGGCTGAAAAAGGCCCGAAATTTGCGGTTGACTTTGGCAGACATTTCGGTCCCTTGCACATTCATCCAACATCCGGAGCCCCAACAGATGCTCCAGAATTGCACACGGTGTACAGATCTCCACAAGTGGAAAACTTGTATGAAAACAGTGTCAACTTAGTTGGTTGGCATTCAGATGTCTCATATGAATTGCAACCAGCAGGAACAACATTTTTTTCCGTCATCCAAGGACCAGAATCTGGAGGTGATACCTTGTTTGCAAATACCGTTGAAGCTTATGAGAGATTGTCCCCTGCATTACAAGAATTTTTGGAGGGTTTGTCAGCTGTCCATTCTTCTGTTCAACAAGCATCTGCTTCGAAGAACGAGAAGGGTATTGTCAAGAGGGGTGCCGTTGAAAACATTCACCCAGTTGTGAGAACACACCCGGTGACGGGAAAGAAAGCTCTCTACGTTAATTCAGGATTCACCCGCTCTATTGTCGGTTTGAAAACTGAAGAATCAAACGCCATCTTGAAGTTCTTATTTGACTTGATCGGAAATTCTCACGACTTGCAAGCAAGAATTAAATGGGAACCAAACACAGTAGTTATTTGGGATAACAGAATAACAAACCATACAGCGACGTTTGATTGGGAAACAGATGAACCAAGATTGGCATTTAGAATTACTCCACAGGCTGAGAGACCAATCAAAGACTTGAAAGATTTGAACAAGGAGGATATCAATAGACTTTACGATGGAGAAGTTTAGAGTTTTTTTATACATCTGATTGTGGTTTTAGAATCAATTTCAAAACCTCAAGCTTAATATTTTATTGTTCATTTAGTAACTCATATCCATCAACTGACTATTTTAAACACTGTAGACTTTTAAAAAATTCTTTTAAGTCTCCAAATATTACAAATAAAGCACACGAAGTAACACACGCCAAAATCTGAATTCTATCAACAGTTTCACTTGATCAATTCTTTCCATTTCCAGCAATACATATTTATTTATCCTATCATATGAGCTTTGGCCTTCATATACTTCGGAGTTGATCTTGTGCTTATGACGAGTAGTATTAAACAATTCTTATTAAGATTAATAAAGTACAGTATGAGTAGAATGCACTAAATAATTATATTCTGCAGCAGCCATAATCATAATCGTATTCAAAGAGTATGGGAAAATATTTTTCCTTATTTCAGATTTCATGAAATTGATTCCTAAATATGATATCTATTCAGTAAATATATACCAACGAGGAGCTGAAGCAGTAGCATTTTGCCATTATCTCATGAAAAAATATTACATGTAAATTTACAACTTAACATTTAAAGGGTGCCAATTCAAAATATACTTAAAATACTAATTGCATTCAGTATTATTTTTTCTGATACTTGAAGATGCCCCTGTTGAAGAGGAGAAGCCCAAGCAACTATTGGAATTGCTGGATAAGGCGTCTGGTACTTGGACAACTGGAAGAGGGTATAAACTCCAACAAAGACATCAGATGGGATGCAATTCGATTGGAGATATTCATACGAAGTCAAATTCCTTCTGCTTCCTTAGGTTTGGGATCATGGTGTTGAGGAATTTCTGAGATTTATCAAGTTGATGCTTTTTGCGGCTACCTAGGCTAATTGACAGAGAGCGAGCGCTATTTTTATATAATTCCTATTTAATCCAAAATAATCTTATTTCTTATAATTTGAGTACTTATCTGGGGACTCAGATAAGTAATGGACAATAATTTGCTTACAGGGTAAAATTCGAACATCAATAGGAATAGTCGAATCTTATAATACAATAATAACTATCGCTAAGTATTTAAATACTAACCTTTGACGACTGCAAAAACTTAAGCTATTCCGCAAACTATGCGAAGGTATGTTTGACGATCTCCAATGTCGAAAAACGAGTGGTGACTAGGTAGCTGCTAGTGTTGGCCAAACCCAATATGGCCGTGGGATGTGGTTGATAGGGCGATCCAGTAGAAATATTCCGAAATGTCACCGCTATTACTTATATTATTATGTTTATTCCTACACCCTGGTCTGAAGCAGTGGAGCTCATCCTGGAGGTCAGTCTCAAATGGATGTCGTGGTTGTTGAAATGCCGAAGGACAAGGTGCTAAATGTTGTATCTCAATCTTGTAGTACAGTGTTTTGAGTGATCTTGTTCTAGATAGAATACAGCGATATTGTTGTTTTGTGGATAGCAACTATGTCAAGGCTCTCACTTTGGATCAGATGTGGACAACATCCAATACAAATGCTTTCGCTTATTGAACTTAAATGCCGCAATCTCCTGTAGTCTTTGAACAAATACTCCCAAATAACAACTTGGATTAAATCCTAGGAATCATTAATTTATCCATCAACCACATGGAAGCATTTTATTTTCGTGATGTGGGAGTGAGCCATATCAATAGTAGATATCTGAGGAGTTGAAGGTTTCTCACAATAATGTTCGAAGTACAAGTAAATGCAACTAGCACATACTTCTTGGGCTTTACTTTCCTTTTTCTACGTTATTCTAAATCTATATCTTAGAACCAATGGAACTTCGAATAGGTTCTGAGAAACAGAATACTTTCTCTGCACTATCTTTGTTTTATCAAGGCTTATTTATTTCTCTTCATATATTATACAAACTTCTATTCAAGATCACCCTCTATTGTAATAATTATTATGGAATTATTCATTTCACCGACGCATAGGACAATCAACCTGATTCCATATCGAAAGCAAAATATGCCTAAAAATAATTCAAGCCTTTATAGTTCAAGTACTTTAATAGGATATTTTACTAGAACATAAGTTTAGTCTCGAAAGCTTTCCAACAATACTTAATATGTTTGATTAGTTCAGATGTAGAACAAAGCGCTTGCACTTCAATAATGAAATACTTTGCTTTTAAATATTACTATACTATATATCTCGATATAATGTCAAGCTTTATATCATTGAGTTTTCTTATTATGAAGAGCTTGATTAATGGATATTGCATGGAATTCAATTCTTCAATATCTAAATAGAATGCAGATTGGGATTTAGAAGATTTATTTCCAGGCGTTGTTTATTTGATAGACCTACTTTTCGATACAGAAGATGTAAGTCCTACTTATACCCTAGACATATTGTTGTAATTCATTCATTTATATGAAAGGTGATAAATGATTTCTGATCAAGATATAATTTCGTTCCATTCAATTGTGCATAGATAGCCCGAGTTAGTCTTAGCTTTGGAATTAACGCAAATATACTCAGGTTCTATAAATAATTCGCTGTTTGTCCAAGAAGGTTTCAGTCATTGATTAATTACTTTTGTAGTTGTATTTGCGTTACGTATTTCTAAGGCAAGTTGATTATCTATGTACTAGAAACCCCCATTTGATTGTGATTCATGGTTTAACAGTATAAAGTCTTTGCTTTTAACCTTTTGCACCTTGATCTGGTTTTGCCAGAGTTGGCTTGTTATGGTTGCAAGAATGCAATGCTTTTGTTGACATCACTTTTCTTGGAGGTAGTAAAGTTGGATATTGTTGTAGACCGTTTAAGTAGTCCTGGCATCCCAGAATTTAATATGGTGAATAGAACATCGTAACATGATCATAAATTCAAGGATTCCAACCCCTTCACACTTAACTAACGACGCCGCAAATAGATTAATGAGACTCTCTCAGGTATTATTTTCTGGCGAAACAACAGCCCAGGCAGAGGTGGTTTAGCAAAATCATTGAGAGGCAGGTGTTGTTTAACTTTCTTTAAGTTGAGAATTTGAAGAGATGAAGTAAGTGTGTCAACATCTGCCATACTTCAGCTGCCCCTGTAGTATTGTTTACTTACCCCCTTATTAGCACACCGTCTTTCTTGTTCATATTTTAGCCTTATAGTAATGTATATGGCTGGTCCTGGTTCATTAAATTTGAGATTCGGAATACTGAAGGGGCGGTGTATCTGCTAAATATGAATTATGTGTAAGATAATGAGAGTAGGATTCACAATTTGAAACAAGCATCTACCCTCAATTTTCAGTATTAAAACGAAACATGATAGTGTTATAATTTTCGCAATCCCAGAAATTTACCACTGAGATGACTACTATTAGCTAACTGAGTTCCAATAGCCAATATTTCTTAGTGTTAGAACTGGTTACTGTGATCTATTTGAATTGTAGTAATTGACGAACTGTGGACCCAGAAATTGAAAGAATACTCCAACTTGTACTGCACTTTTTTTGTGAGTCTCAAATTTTTGTTCAATTTTCTTAATTTTATTGCATAGGATATTACTTCAATTTCCCCAGTAGCTTGAGCTTTCCTTAATTTGAAGATATAAATGATGTACCAAAGTATTTTCCAAAATGCTTGGAAGCCAAGAATATCTAGATTCTTTATCTCTAGACGTACAATTTACATTCTCTCTTTTTCTATGTAACGAATCATCGATTATTTCTATTTACGATGGTTACGGAATTAATTATATTTATTCTGTTGTTTATCACGGAAGTTATATATGCCAAACTATATCTTATATCTATATTTCAAAGCTGCGATTCAAGCTCCGACTTTTTGTTTCATATTAATTTTTTTTGTTAAGTTGGTAATTGGAATATCCCCCCAATTTCACTCTATCACATAAGGTTCAGTTCAAGTAAACTTTATGAAGGAAAAATATATATCTTGGTGAGAAGAATTTTGTTTTGCGAAATATTTATTGGTATACTGTAAGTGAGGAAATGTTCAGACCTAGTACGCCAAATTATTCACACCACAGGCTTACAATTAGTTCGTACCACCAGGAACATAATGTTCGTAACATTTGGACACAACTTTTCGTAATAGTAAGGCCAGATAATTCGTAATAGGGGCAAAATAATTCAAAAGTGTGACCTAAAATATTCATACTTTCTATTTTTTTGGTTTTTGTTATAAATTTATTAGTTTTTTATTTATTATCACTA
>JAKVQZ010000141.1:0-14794 GCA_030463055.1 Lizanozyma gosingica | reverse complement strand
AGACTCAAGTTCTGTTATCGTAAGATGCGCGTGTTCGAATCACGCCGGAGTCATCGTACTATACTTCCTTACTTCATTTATTTTTTCTTTTTACTGATTAACCACACAACAGTGGCATTTAGTACATTTGTACAACGATTGGTCTCGGTGCAAATGCTAACAGAAATCACGAAGCTCATTGTTGTCCTAAGGTCAACTGACCACTACAACTTTTCTCCGTATATTGCTGCTCTACGATTGGTGCTAAGAATTTAGACCACAATTTATCGTACTCCTGTAGCTAATAACAACGGTTAGCACAACCACGATGACATTCTCCCATCTATGTATGTATGTGTGTGTGCCGCTCTTCCGATTCTCCGTATATCCTGTTAGTGTTGGGCCCGGTGTATGCCCCACCGAGAGAAAGTGGTCTAGTTCAAAGACAATTAAACTTTTGTGTCACTGTACGGATCTGGGGAAGTGACTCTGGTCGGGGTTAAGTGTGCATTTTGCAGGGGTTGATATTGAATCATATTCGTAGCCCGGTTGAGTCACCCGGAATTGCTGCAACTCCCAACAAAAACACATAGAGAAAACAGCAAGATATAAAAGGGCTAGAAATCACCAATTGCCAGGTTTCACTTGTACTCATAGCATACACTAAGTACAAATCAACTATACAACTATCCCTCTAATTTAAAGTCCCGCATCTTCAACTACCATGTCCAGAATTTCTTCTTTCAGAGTGATGGCCAGAGCCACCAGAGGACACCACGCTGCCAACTACCGTACCTTCTCTACCAGACAAATCAACTTGGGCAATATCCACGGTGATGCTACCTTAGTTTCCAACGACAATGTCTTGCAAGGGCCTCCTCAGAACCAGCAGTCTTTGTATGGCTCTGCAGATTCTCACGAAGGCTACTTCGAGCCCACCGTCAGCTCTCACGAAGATATCGTGACCCCAGCCCCTGTTAACAGAGGGTAAATAAGTTTATATAATGCACACCTGCTATTGATTAGCGGGTGCATTGGTTTGGTTCTTGTATAATATTTATGTCAGTGTATGGATTGTTAAAGAAAGCGGACAAAAATGTCCGGGTTTGAATTAAAAACACATCATTGTAGCACCATACATTAACTGTGCGGTAGTTATGGAATTTGTCTAGCAGTAACTGTGGTGTGGCTTTTCTGAAATTGAAACATTGAATATGTACTTAGTGTAAATAATTTGCACGTTACTGAGAAGTACATTGCTAACCCCAGAATTGCTTGTTTGGGCTACCATGTTTCCACGATTAATCATAATCATGCTTCAATGTTTAATGCAAAAGACTAAAACTTCTGCAACCGGTTACTTGAAGTGATAAGTCAAAGGATACAACCACAACCTGAAGAATTTTAAAACTGTAGCCTTAGCTGTGAATTACACGTACCCAGAATTACTGCAGTTCTTCTAGTATCCTAGTTTGCCCTATTGAAATAATGCAAATACGCAAACTCTTATATAAGCATTTCCTTATCCATGTTGTAGTGAGTTATGTAAGTTTGCAAGTTTTGTAAGTTATATAGGAATGCTTTCGTACAGTACAGGATAAAACAAACAGCACAAAGAATAATTGATAATAATTGCATTCGTCATTTTGACCGTTTTCACTCCGATTCCTTTCCCTTATGAGTACTAGCTCTGGTGTATATGGTCCTGGCCATATATCCCAATTAACGCAAAGACTTCCTTGCCTAGTACATTTCCAAATCGGGGTCTTTGTTCCCCATACTCCTGTATACAACAAGGGACTTGTTTTCCTAAAGGGGATACAATACACGATCTATATCTACATACTGAGTTAATCTCGAGCCAAGTATAACCATTTTATTGTACCAGTAGATAACCATAACCTTTGGAAATACCCAGAACTACTCAATTGGGAGATGATTTACGAAGGCGTGGTGAAAACACCTATCTTCTCACTCTAAACAGATAAAACGTAGCATCCTTAACTATTTCGAAGAAACTATAAAGCAGAAGCATATTCCCTGTGATTATACTAATTCTTCATTCTTGTCATCATTAGTATCAAAACACTAACTTTATATCCACATTTGCTTTCTACCAACAACAAACAAAATGCCTATCACTTACGTCCCAAAGGAAAAGGGTTACGATGTCAAGCCAGCCGGAATTCCTACTCCAGGTAACAACTCCTTCTTGGGTGATGTCCTCAGCAACAAGGGCCCAGAGGGTAAGGAAATTAACTGCGGTTTCTACAAGCAAGAAGACGGAGAACCTTTGGTCTACACCTACGACTACGATGAAATGAAGATCATCTTGGAAGTCGAGGGCGAGTTCACTTTTACTGATGAAACTGGATTCACTGTCTCTGTTAAGCCTGGTGATGTTTTCTTCATCAAGAGCGGCACTACTGTGACTTTCAAGGCTACTGGAGGCTACGGGTTGGCTTTCTACACCGCTTTGAGACCACTGATTGCATAGACGCAAAGTGTCTTTGTTTAGTTTCAACTGATCTATAGAGTAATATATACACTTTTCCTATCTATATTTATGTCGGACATATAAGTCCATATCACGTGACAATATCACTTTTTTCGGAGAAGGAAAGTATACCGGTTTTTTTTTTCAAAAGGAAATTAACCACCAAACTATCCTTTTTCCTCTTCATCTTTGCCTTTATTCTCAGTATAACCTGTAGACTCATTCCATAACAATCACAATGCCTATCGACTACTCCAAATGGGACAAGATCGAGCTCTCTGATGACTCAGATATCGAAGTCCACCCTAATGTGGACAAGAACTCCTTCATCAAGTGGAAACAGAGAGATATCCATGAGAAACGTGCCCAAAGAAATATAGAGATCCAAGCGGCATTGATCCAATTGACTATGTATGTCAAGTTGAACGAGAGAGTCGACTTCTTGTTGGAGCAGTTGCTGAATGAGCAATTGCTTGATTTGCCTAAGGTGATGGAGACTCTCAATGGCAAATACGATAAGGAGGAGAGATTTGACTATGAGGAATTGAAGAAGACCAAGGGTAACGATTTGAGAAAGGGATTGCGTGATTTGACATTCGACCAAGAAGAATTGAAGAACATGCCTCCATACAACGAGATGGTGGAGGATCTATTCATCCAAATCAAGGAAGATCACAACGATGCCGCAACAGATGGTGATCGGGTGGCTCACTATTTGAAGGAACACCGTCACAAGATCGACGATGTCTTGTCTAAGCAGACCATCCACTTGGATGAGTTGTTGTACCAGAAATCGTTGCTTATCACCAGTGATGATGTGCACACAGGATGGGACAGATCACTTGTTAACAAGTACACCGAAAGCGATGAATTGGAAGCAAAACCCCAGCCACAGGAGAGTCCTGTAGCCTCGGAAGAGAAGAAAACCGTGACAACCATCGAAACCATCAATTCTCCCGAAAAGACCACCCAAGATTCTGAAAGAGAACACGATATTCTTGACGATTTGCAAGCAACCCCAGATACACTTAAGCTTGGAACTATTTCACTGTCCCAGATCGAAGAGTCCCAGAAGTTCCTCTTGCAGCACCCTTTCATTTGTACTGAGAATCAGAAGGACGCATTAATCATGACAGCTTTCGATGCACAGTTAGAGGGAGACTCCAAGAGAGCAAAAAATATCATCCACCAGTCTCTCCTTTTGCAATATGTGGCCACATTAGCAGGTCCCAATCCAGGTAGAGATCAAATAACCCGTGCAATCAAGCTCTTCTTCTCGAAAGTGGCAAATGGAGCTGCCAGGGGCCCCTTCTTGCAGGATGTGGAAACGACCTTCCAGCATATCAAGACTCGGTGTAGAGTAATTGAAGAAGAACAAGCCAGTAAGGCTGGAGAAGAAGGTGAGCAAATAATCCAATTGAAGGCTTTGGATGACGGCACAGAATTGTTTGTCAATGTCCCAGAAGAAGGAACTCCAGAACACATTGTGTTCAAGGAGAAGTTGTCCCCAGAAATGCAAGAAGCTATTCTCACAGGAAAAATGGATGAAGTCAACAAGTTGTTTGCCAAGATGCCCGTCGAAGAAGCAGAGCAAGTATTGGAAATCTTCAATGAGTGTGGCGTCATTGGTATTAATGGTGTTATAGAGAATGAAGCAGAGTTTGAAGAATTAAAAGAGAAATATGAACATGAACATGAACAGGAGCAAGAACATGATGCTGCTGAAGAACAGGAACAAGCAGATTTTTCCACTCTTGATACCGTCGATTAAACTGCTCTAATTCTTAAAATCAAGAATTTCGGTGTGAATGCATAATAAATAAATAGGAGTAAATATGCAATTAATTATTACTTGCGTGATAACCTTGCCAATGTTTCCATCAATGACAGTGCAGATGAATCACCCTGATGATTACCACTATTGGACCCACTGTATCTATGATTCTGTGGTTGAGATGACTTAAGCTGGGAAAGCAAATCTCCAACCTGATTTGAAGAACTGTTTCCCGTTCCTCGACTCTGTCCTTGATAATGATCATATTGCTGCGGTGGAGCGATTCCTCGCTGCTGCTGTTGGGATGGCTGCTGAGACTGCAGCTGTTGTTGTAACATATTGATCATACTTTGCATTGACTGAGGATCAATATTCTTCAAAGTACTTAAAAGGGCATTTGTATCTGGTTGTTGGACACCATTTCCATCTCCGTATTGATTGTAATTGTTATTTCCACCATATTGACCACTGCCATACTGATTGTCGTTGTACGAGCCTCTGGATCCATAAGATTGTTGAGGTGGGAATTGTTGGTTGTATTGCTGGTTATCCTGGTTATTATATAACCCACCATATGCTTGTGGTCCAGCATTTGAACCAGATCCATATCCTTGATTACCGTAGTACGGTTGTGTGGGCTGATTGGAAGACCAAGGTTGTCCTTGAAAAGACTGCTGCTGCCCTCCCCGTGGAGGACCCTGATGGCCATGACCCTGTTGCCTTCTATCTCTATCCCTATGACGACCTCCACGATAACGATCTTGGTGACGACCACCAGGACCAGAATCAGAACCAGGACCAGAACCAGAACCAGCACCTACACCACTCCGTCTATTACCAGCACCGTAGTGATCATATCCATGGCCCTGTGGATAAGGTTCTGGTCCGGCATTATACAAATAAGGTTGTTGTTCATGTTGCTGTTGCTCTTGATATTGCTCTTGCTGAGGTGGAACATACAGACTACCGTATTTGGCCTCTCTAGCCTTAAGTAAAATATCAGCAGCTACTTCAGCCTCAATATCGGCGTATTCATCAAATTTAACACCTCCATCAGCTGCTTCCTGGAAAGTCTGTAAATCAACCGCCATTTCCTTAATCACACACACTCCTAGAACCCCTGAGTATGCAGCTTCCTGAACTACTTCATTGATGTCGTTATGAGTAACATCTTCAGTTTCGATAGAGAGATTAGCCGAAGTCAAAGCCTTTTTCACCTTTCGAATGAAGAATACCGAGGATTTTCCAGTGATGTAAACGTAGCAGTCTGGCACAGTTTTTCTTTTCTTTGAAGGCTCCAAAGGTTCAGATGAGGTGCTTGAAACATTAACAAGCAGGTCCCTTTCTCTCTCTCTCCCTCCTCTTTCCCCACGTCTCTCACGGTTTCCCTTAGCAGTTTGCGGTTTAGATGCATCTAAACGCATAATTTTGTTGTGCAAGGGAACATTGGTCTCACCTTTAATACAAGACAAACATTGTTCGGCAGTTCGGAATTGGGCAAAACCAAAACCTGCTTTTATGGCGATTTGCACCACCTCTCCATATTGACTGAAAATTCTAAACAAGTCTTGTTTGGAGATGGTGTTAGCGGGCAAGTTACCAATGAACAATCTCAGCTTATCCGGGAATTCATCCCATTTCTGTGTTTGCATATAGTAAGATTCAGTTTTTATGAATTCGTGATAAGCATCTTCCTCTTCACGAGTCATGGGGATAGTAATATTGGGTCTTCGACAAAACTCGTTCACAGGAATTAGAGGGATAGGGCTTTTCACGTTTTTGAATGGCTTGTTGTAAGAGTAGACTTGATTATAGTTAACATCAGGGTTGTTCAAGACATTTGGGTTCAATTCAACATTAGCCTCTCTGAGTTTCTCCATTATTAACCGCATCTGCTCCTCCGCAGGCTTTTTTACAAACTCGGGGTCTTTAACTAAATCACTTTGCATGATCGTCTCATAGGCCTCGCTTAGTTGATTGTTGGGGATCTCATTGTGGTCGGAAGAGAGAGCCGGAGATACGGCATTTAATTGGGGTTTGGGGGGGAGCCCAACTGGAAGAGGCTTTCCCTTCAAAATAGAGCTGCGGGAAGTGGGCTCACCTATCAGATGATCATTACTAGCATTAGTAGAGGCAGATGCAGAGACAGTTGGTTCATAGTAATCATCTTCTTCGTCCTGGCTTGCAGAAGCAGGGTTTTCCGAAGTAGAATCTTGCTGAGGAATGTTCAATGACGCCTCAGGGTCGTAGTCGTCTTCGTTATCCTCGCTTTCAATCTGAGGAGACTCAACTTTATTCGTCAATTCCATTTCATTAACAGTACTCAATTCCTCATTTTCACTTTTTACACCTTGAGGACTAAGTGCAACAGTTTGCTCCGGGTCATAGTCATCATCACTAGTTTCCTGATGCAGAGGTTCGGGATTAGGATCGTAGTCGTCGTTATCGTCATCGCTTGCCCCAGTTGCATCATTTGAGTCAGGTGTGCCTTCATGAATCCGTAGCTCGTCAGTACCTGTTTCTGAAACAACATCTGTTGTCGATTTTTCCACAACACTTGTAACATTTGTAGTATTGATGTCTACTAATGCATCTGTGCTTTCTTCCACAAATTTAGATGGATTTTCCTCTACTTCAGGTGTGCGATTAGCTGAGCTGGCATTTGCAGATTCTTGCTCAATGCTTTCAGAAAGTTGCTCCACAGTTTCAGATGAAATGCTTTCGTTTCCGTCGTGGATTGTGCCATCCAAATGCACTGGTGTCACTTCCATGCTTGGCAATCGAACTTAGAATCTTCCTAGAGTTGTGAATTGTTTTCTCTTTCGAATGTAGAGAATTAGATCCCTGCTGACTGAGTATATCTTTTTCAAGTTTAACTCCATACAAAAGTCAGGTCGTGCACAGAGCTCAATCACATAATTCATAATGCCATCTTGTCCATTCTATGGGTCTTGTGAGTAAACGATAATTGCAATAATTTGTATGACGAAGAGCATTGGAGTCAAGTCCATAAGCGTCAACATGTCACAGGTAATACCGTGTTTAGTGAAATTCCATACTTACGCGTCTCAGACATCGCAGTGCTGAGCGAAGCTCCAACACGTGTGTGCCACATGTAATGGGGAAAAGGAAACACAATTACAATAGTTAAGGGTGTATGTTAATGGTCAATGATGGTTGTAATGTAGCCGATTCCATGTCCGCAATTCTGCAGTAGCGAATTGCAATGTATATCCACAGTAAAGTAAGTTTAAACTTTGTGAGCAGAATTGCCCAGTAAAAGTCAACTTGGCACCTGTACCATTTCCAACAAATCAACCAGTCAAGAATCACCCCATTGTAGCATTGGCATCGTTAATGCACCTAACTGTAGGTTACAGGTTACATGTCGCTTATCCCATCCTGAAGCCGTCGTCGAAAAGTACCTTTTATTCGTGTTACCTGTTGTAAAGTTTTACACCATCAATATTATACTAATATGACAGGCCACTGGATATCATAATTAACCTGTTATCTTGAGTGATTGACTTGACCCATTCCGTCGCCTCATCTTCTCTACAGCGCCTGCGTACATCCACTAAATACTGAAACACCGACTTCTTCTAACATCATCTCGAATTGATCTCTTTAGTAAGCAACCTGAAATGCCTTACTATCCAATATTGTTGGTCCCCCTTTTGCAACCGCCAACAATGCAAATATGACACGACCACAGTCGCCCCCACGGGCTACAGAAAAAAAAAGTCTCGTGTGGGGGATGTCCGATCCATTCACAATGAGCGCCCAGCTTATTATCTTACGTTGCCCTTGTTGAGTCGTCCGCTGGTGGCAATAATTCCGACGCATGCTCTAATACAGGTAACAAACATATAAACATATCCTACAATTGTTGTCGGAACAATGATCTTCCCTGAGGGGAAATGCTTAATCATAATCTTAACACATATGCTCTGGGATATAAATAGGTGGAAAAATCGTTCGGATCAATTAGTTGTGGCTTGGATCCACTATTTCTACTTTTATTCTACTTCAAGTTTAACTTTTGGTTTAACCAATTTTCCTTGTACTTAGTACATACATATATCTTCATCACAACTAGTCAGGTGCAAGTACTAATTAGTACAAATAGCGCTCTTCTGTGATATAATCCTCAAAAAGCCTCATTCTATCCACTGAATTTTAGTCCACAGTCAAAAACGACTTAACTAACTAACAGAATGTCTCCATTGAAAGTAGCCATCGTCGGTACAGGGATCTTCGCCACGTCCACTCATTTGCCCACGCTCCAGAAGCTCCAAGACGTTGTCCCATACTCCTGCTACAACAGAACCAAGTCTAAGGCGGAAGATTTTGCTGCTAAGGCAGGCATCTCCAAGGTTTATGATTCCCTTGAAGAAGTCTTCCAAGACAAAGACGTGGACATCGTCGATGTGTTATTACCCGTTCAATTCAACGTGGAGGCCGTTAAGTTGGCCATCAAGTACAACAAGCCTATCTGCTTGGAGAAGCCAATCGCAGCCAATCTCGAACAAGCCAAGGAAATCGTCCAATTGGCCGAAAGCACCGACCTCCCCATCATCATTTTGGAAAACTGGTCGTACATGAACGCCATAGAGATCTTGAAAAAGGATGTGTTGCCCAAGATTGGTGATGTCATCTCCTTCACTTACCGTTCCACCGGTGCCTGGAACGAACAAAACAAGTACTTGGCCACCAGCTGGAGACAAAACCCCCAACACATTGGAGGATTCTTAAGTGATGGAGGTGTCCACCAATTGGCTCTTCTCACTGGTGTTTTGGGTGACGTCGACCTGATTTCTGCTTTGACAAAACAAGTCAGAAAGGCCAGTGGTGACGATGACATTGTCTACTCCACTGTTAAGTTGACTTCTGGAGCTATTGGTACTTTCACATACGGTTCTTCCTTTGGTGCCACAGATAAATCTTCCACCTTCATAATTATGGGTACCAATGGATCCATTGAGTTTGACTTTTCTCCCAGTTTGCCAAAGAAGATCATCACATACCAAACAGGTGACTCTATGCAATCTGCTTCTGCTAAACAGGTGATTGAAATCGACGGTAACGACACCAGTGCCGCTGAATTTTTGAACTTCTTGGAAGCCATCGCCAAAAAGGATAAGTCCTTGATCCTCACAAAGCCCAGTGTTGCTTACCACCACTTGGCAATTGTTGGGGCTGCTCTTGAAAGTGCTAAAACAGGTGACTTTGCAAAGGTTTCCTCTCCTTGAAAAATGCTATGTAAGTCTATAATGGAAAGAAATTCACAATTCATCTCGAATAGGTTCATTTTCCTGGCTCTCAGAGCTAGTCCATGTGTAGTAACTATGACCTTCTTCAACGACAGAGCTGTCGTCTTCTGGTACTTCAAACACTTCTGTTTCATGGCTTTTGGGTACATTGACTTCTGTGTTCTCATTCTGCATCGCTGGATTGACATCTGACATTGAACCAACAACAATTTTACCATCACCAGCAGCCTCATAAATTTCAGTATGAACTGGAGATTCCAGATCCTGGATCTCACGGGAATGTTCATGGATTTTGTCGCCATTAATGTGCTCCTGTTTCACATGGCTTTCAACAGCAGGCTCTTGCTTAAATTCGGGAGCGACTTCATTCTTAACTTCTTTAATAGCAGGTTCATGCTTGTTTTCTTCAACAGCAGGTTTATGCTTAACTTCAACAGCAGGTTCATTCTTAACTTCAACAGCAGGTTCATTCTTAACTTCTTCAACAACAGGTTCATTCTTAACTTCTTCAACAACAGGTTCACGCTTTATTTCTTCAACAGCAGGTTCATGCTTTATTTCTTGAAGAGCAGGCTCATGCTTTATTTTTTCAACAGCAGGTTCATGCTTAAATTCAACCACAGGTTCATTCTTGACTTCTTCAACAACAGGTTCACGCTTTATTTCTTCAACAGCAGGCTCATATTTTATTTCTTCAACAGTAGGTTCATGCTTTATTTCTTCAACGCGGTCGTGTTGAATTTGCTTTTCAATAGATGGCTCGTTGTTAATTTCCTTCTCATCTATAGGTTCTCTGATGATATACTCTTCAACAGCTGGTCCACTCAGAACTTTTTCTGAATTTGTGGGCTCTATATTAATCCGTTCTTCATCAACAGGTTCATCATCGTTATATTCATCAACAACTTGTTTCTCGGTCAGCTTACTACCCGCATTAATACCTGTTTCTCCATGTGCTGGCTCATGTACTTGACCCTCGAAAACAAGATCTTTATCACTCTGTTCTTCAATCGCTGATTCAACAATAATTCGCTCCTCTGCATTATTTTCTTCGACATCTGGTTGCTGAGTATCCTCATGTATTTTGTCTTCAACAGCTTCAACAGCTTCAGCACTTGCAACTGGACCATTTCCATGGACTTCAGTATCCTGTTCATTAAGACTTTGATGCTCCATATTCTCGCCTTTCTTGGCCTTATTAGAAATGTCTTCAACTTGATGATGAGGTATTTCAGTAAAATCTTCCTCCACCACAGTAATTTCTTCTGCTGAAACACCTGCTTGTTGAGAATCATGTTCAGCAAAACTATCTATAACAGGGTCTTCACTTAAAGCAATTTCTGTAGCCACGTTTATAGACATAGAAGTAGATATTTCAGGCTCATTGAAAGCAGAGGCACTTTCGACAATTTCTACAGAAGATGCCACTGGAGAACCTAAATTTCCACTTGCTAGCATAGATGCTAGAGTCACCGAAGTCACTACTGCTGTTGCAGCAGTGAAAGCCGTATCCGATAACTCGTTGCCCACATCGTTTGAAGCCACAGCCCAATTGACCATTCGAAACATCTTTAATGCCGACCAAAGTAAGACCCTAACAGGAGCCCTAAGAATCCGTTTCCACACCACCCATGCACAGCATGAGACAAAGAAAAAGATTGAATAATATATTCTTCTCTTATCCTTTCTATCCTGCTTCTCAATGAACTTGACTATTTGGCCAGATTTGGCCAAAATATCAGACACTTTGAACAACTGGTCGTTCAACTTGGACAAGTCCTTGGTCTGCTGATCAAGCGATTCAAGATTTAACTCAGTCTGAACTATACTGGAGCTCATAAGTTGTCGAGTTGCCTGGAGACCAGTGGTGATTTTCTTATTGTGAGCTAAGATTTGATGCTCAATTGTCTGCTTGTTGGCCTCCTGATCGTCCTTATCCCTCCTAGTACCAAATAGGGCATCTCTAGCCGATTCCAAGCCGTTATCTTCCATTCTACGTTGTTTGGCCGCTTCGTTTTCAGATTCAAACTTGTGAATACGAGCCTTATGGAGAATTTCCTGTTCGGCTTTTTTTAAATGCAATTGCACTTCCCGAACCCGCTCCTTCAAGTACTCCAATCTGCTCATATAGACCTTATAGTCACCTTCGCCGAGGTCGTACCGAAGCCGGAGATACTCTAAATAATTGTTGTATTCAACTATTAGGTCCTGGCATTTCTTGACTATGACATCTCCATCCGATTCGCCTTTCTTACCAGAGGCTACAAACGCCTGCAAATGGCCAAAAACCTGCTCCTGGATCCTCTCCAATGGACCTAAATCGGGACTCATGCGTATATATAGCTTATTACTAGAAACTATGTGCCAATTGTCTTAAAACATTAAAAAGAATAAGTATGTGCCTACGTACTTTGGGTGGAAAACTAATTTGGTACAAGGCCCAAAATATAGACCTTCTTTGGTCGTGCAATAAGGCGAGTTTTTCGCGGGCGCGCTTACACAAAACAATCCATCACCAAAATGGAAAACGTATAACTAAGTAGGAAAACCCAAGTCAAATTCAGAGTCAATAAAGCCCTTCACAATTCAACATTCTTTCTTCAATTGATGCAGCAATTCTACCTATAATCACGGAATGCAAACATGACTGGAAAACCAAAGAAACCGTCCCACAAAAAAGCACGCGACCCGGCAACAATCACCCCGGAGTACATTCTCCAGCAGAGATTGCTCAGAGAACAGCGCAAACAACGTGAAAGAGAAGAAAAGGAAAGACAGGGAGTCGACGTTGAACAGGCTCACACACCCGTCCATCTCCGGTTCGAAAAGAGAGAAATGCTCGAGGTCAATACCCCAATCGAAAACAGGCTTCTGTTGAAGATTATGTCATACAATGTTTTGGCCCAGTGTCTCATAAGACGGGAGCTCTTTCCCACCAGTGGAAGTATCTTGAAGTGGAATATTCGGTCGCAAGTGCTTTTATCCGAGTTCAAGCATTACAATGCAGACATCATGTGTTTGCAGGAGTTGGACCATATCCAGTATAAGAGCTTCTGGCAAAAGGAATTAGAGAACTTAGGGTATCATTCAAAGTTCCACCACAACCCTGCCAAGGGCCACGGACTTGCCATATTCTACAAGAAACACATATTTGTGTTAAAACACCAGAGCATTATTGACTACGATAAGGAGGAGATGCCCGAGGGCTTGGAACCTCGTACTTTCACCCAGAATACCGGTCTCTTCGTCCAGTTAGATTTCACTCCAACCATAATCAAAAAGTACAAATTGTCTAAACGCGGTATCATCATTGGTACCACCCATCTCTTTTGGCATCCATTTGGAACCTTCGAAAGAACAAGACAGACGTATTTGATTCTTAGGAAGATCAAGGAGTTCACCAAGATTTTGCATGCCGTCAACAAAGGCTCAGCGGGTTATTACACCTTCTTCGCAGGAGACTTCAATTCCCAGCCCTTTGACTCTCCGTACCTTTCTATCACTGCAAAGCCCATAGCATACTCAGGAAGATCAAAGACTGTGATCAGCTGTTCGTTGTCGTACCAATTCTCCAAGAACAGAGGAAAACCAGCCGATACTTCAATTGAAAGTGGAGTACCACATGTGGAAGACCCAGAAGATCCGGAGTTCGATAGCGAATATGAAGATAATATCCACAGTGAAAAGCACTACGAGGGACAGCCAAAAGACCCAGTGCCGGAGTCGTTTGAAGCAACGGAAGAACAGCTTCAATTGGTCAAGAAAATGCAAGAAACCCATAATGCATTGGATATGAGAGCCATATCACTCTATGCATCGGGTTATCGCCATGTTCATCCAGAAAATGCTGGGAGAGATAATGACCGATTTGAACCATACTTCTCCAATTGGGCCCACACTTGGAGAGGTCTCTTGGACTACATCTTGATAGTGTGTCCCTGGAATAGTGATGCAGAGGACCATAGTAAGAGAGTGGACACCACAGAAGAAATAGAGGAAAACCAACATGTCAGACTATTGAAATTATTGAGATTACCTCAACCAGAGGAAATGGGACCCGAACCTTCGGGACAACCGAGAACAGGCCAATATCCGTCAGATCACTTGAGTTTGATGGCTGAAGTTCAACTTTTGTAAAAGTGAGAAATAACTCCAAAAATGAAAAAATAAATAAAAAGAAAGCTGAAAGATTGAACACTCACATATACTTAAGATGCCACTAATATACACACCAAGAATCATTATACCCAAAACTAATAATCACTGAATAACCGTCATTTATTTATCATGGTATCAACCAAGTCTTCTAAAGGACCGTAATCTTTCTGGCTGATCAAATGGAATTCATTAGCAAAAAGAACGTAGTGCTTCAACGATGTATTCAAGTGACTTTGCAACCCCAACTCACTGATTTCGTGGAAATGATGGCAATAGATGTGGGCGTAGATACGGAACAACCGCTTGAAAATGGTGCGAACCAAAGTCTGAAACTGGTTAGGGAAAGGGGCACCAATCTTGGAAGGGAAAATGTTGTCGTTATCGAAGAAGTTCTGGATCCAGTTCATCAAGTTCTCAATGTATTCACATGCTGGCAACGATAAGGGTTTCTTGGGAGATTGAATACTAGTCGGGTTATTCTCCTGCCACAAGTACTCATATTCCTCTGTAGCAATCATTCTGGGACACGTCTTGGGTGAGCAAAACTCGGTGATAGCCCCATATAACATGTTAATCTGATTATAAAAGTCCACAACATGAACTGCAAGCCATTCATTGATATCTTCATCCAAGGGTAACTTGACTGCCAGTTTCAAGGCGTTGTCAGATTCTAAAGTCTGCTCAGCATAATTTCTTATGTCTTTATGGGTAGATACGGCTTGCTGTCCGTTATGGAAGTTGATAGTTTGAAACTGAGTCTGATCTTGTTGGTATGGTGTACCAGGAAACACTGACGAGGAAACTGGTTGTGGGGATGATATGGGTGAACCCTGCTTCAATTTGAAGCCTCTTGTCGACTTTAGGGAGTGAGTATTGAAGTTCTGGAAGAAAGATGTCATAGCTGTTGAAAGTAGATAAGACGTTGGAGATCCCAATAGAGAAGGAAAAGAAAAAGGAAAGAATCACTTAGTTTGCTGTTTCAGGCTCTGATCAATGTTCAGACTGGTTGATTATGTGCTTGTTTCATTCATATGGGAACTTTAACATCTTTTTATTCTTGGGTGAGTGTAAAGAACATATTATTAAAACGCGGTGAATTATAACAGATTGTTG
>JAKVQZ010000140.1:0-15032 GCA_030463055.1 Lizanozyma gosingica | reverse complement strand
TTGAATCGTGCACTACCTATTCATATGATCAGATATCCTCTGGATACATCAACAAATATGAAAAAAGTCGCATTACATTTTCACCACCCGAATGTATGTTGGAAGACTTAGGCGTATGATAGAAATCGAGAAAGACGTAATGACAAAGATGAAACATACATCATTAACTACAGTGTTACTTTCAAGGAAGGGGGATAAACTAATCGCATTTTGATGAGGTCTCAAAATTAATTGTGTATGTAATTCCTGATTCTGACAGGGGTGAGAATTCATACCCTGTGCATTTATTATCCCCAGGATTATAGAGGGGACTTATTTTCGTTGGATTATCCATGGTGCATAACCGTTAACTTCATGCAAACTTCTTGAGTTTTCCCCTCATAAGCTTGTTGGGTGTGGGTTGTAGTTTAAGGCCGACAATGAATCGTAAGTACTATTTTGGGAATCCTACCCCGGATTTTCGGCAGCTCGGTATATCGGAGTTAGGATAAGATACTCCGTATGGTTCCCCACGATTGAACCACAACCTATAAAGCCACATCTTCAAGTGCCTAGCTATATATTTAGGAGTATATTGTCAGGCACCACAAGATTAATTCAATTTTCATTTTTGAATTCAAGCTGGTATTTTCATTTGCAGGCAAGGATGTCGCTCAAAGAAACTTTAGACGCTATACTCCAAAAATGGACACAATCGGACAATGAAGTACCTATGATTTCTGCCGGAGTTGTTACTAAGGATGGTATAATTTATCAAGGTGCAGCTGGCTCAAATGATTTAGAGAAGGCTGAAGGGAAAACCAATGTGGGAACCATTTTTGAATTATATTCTACAACTAAAGCTATAACTACCACGGCTGCAATCCAACTCCTTGAAAGGGGGTTGATTGGCCTTGATGAGCCTGTGGAGAAATATCTTCCAGAAATCAAAGATATTAAGGTCTTGGAAGGTTTTGATGCAAATGGCGATGCTATCACAAGAGACCCGATTAATAAGCCTACAATAAGAAATTTATTGACTCACACCGCTGGGTTCTCATACCCTTTCTTTTCTTTTAAATACGCTACACTCTTTGAGAAAACAGGAAAACCCAACCCCTTCAAAGATAAATGGGAAGAAATCTTGTCTCCATATATTTACGAACCTGGAACTAAATGGCATTACGGCACAAACATAGATGTCCTCGGTAAGGTAATCCAGAATGTTTCCGGAAGTACATTAGAGGAATACTTTAAGAAGAATATTTTTGAACCACTAGAGATTACAAGTATGACATTCAATAGAACCGCTCTGCAAGTTGCTAACAAGGCCGTGGTCCATTTCCGCAACAGTGATGGACTGCTATCTACACTTCCTGATGAAAGACCCTTGATACCTGAATTCCAATGCGGTGGTCATGGTCTTTATGGAAATGTACCTGATTACTTGAAATTTCTACTGATTTTCTTAAATAAGGGCACCTCCCCTATTACTGGAAAGCAAATTCTTAAACCAGAATCAATTGAACAGTACTCATTTGCTACCTTGTTGCCTGAAGGAGTCGCTATTGAGGGAACACTTGAACACTCGCAGCCACATTTATCTAATCCGATAACCCTTTTTGATCAACTACCAAAAGAGCTTCATTCATGGACTGCTTCCTTCTATAGAACTGACGTCCCATTGCCAACGGGGCGCTCAGCGAAGTCATTCATGTGGTGTGGTTTAGCTAATCTATTCTACTGGATTGATCCCTCTGAGGGTGTTGCTGGAATGTTTGCAACACAAGTGTTCCCATTCCTGGATGAAAAAGCACTTGCTGCAAATGCTGAGTTTGAGACTGCAGTGTATGATCTGTTGAGAAGTTTATGATATCTACAGCTTAGCCTCAAGCAGAAAGGCATTCGAAGAGAAGATGGAAGTTTATACAATTTATATTCATTATGCGTAAGTTTATTTTGCAACTTTGTTAAAAATGTGCGGATAGACCAATCATATATATGAAGTGGTATATGACTTAATGCCACAATTAATCGATGATTATTTGCAATCAAGAATTCATAATTCAACGATTTTTCCCCATACAATCAACTCCAAACGGGGTCTAATTAGAAGGTGTATGGAAAATAGCTTTCCGAATTCGGATTTTCCAAGATCCGTCAACGTAAAATCACTGAGACTTCAATTGTTCTAGCAAGAACTCCAACGCGAATTTAGCGAATTCTGCCATGTTCGTTGATCTAACTTGAGAGCCTGTTTTCTTGGTTGTAGCCACTTCAAGATCAGGTCCATTTAATCCCAAGAATACAGTGCCAACCTCACTGTCAGACTCGTTGACCTTCGCTGACTCATTCAAATGCAAATCTGTTCCTGGGCCAGCATAGCCCGTTTCTGACAACACATATGTAGACCCCAATTCGTATTTGGTAGTTCTGGCAAGTCTCAAGGCAACCTGTTCTGAAGGACCCATGTATTGGGCTATGTCGCTTTCAGACCATCCGGAAAGCTTTAAACGCTGTTTGAGCGAATACACAAGCTTCCCACCAATGTAAAAGTTGGAAGCCCCCGGTATTGAGACAATGTAAGCTGATATAAGGCCTCCACAGGCAGCTTCCGAAACCCCCAAAGTCTGGTTCCTCAGTCTCAAGATCTGTGCAATCTCTGCTACGAGGACCTGAACATCTTTTGGCGGAAATTCACTCATAGTGCCGCCGGCGTATCGCACCAATGGCTATTTTATTAATACACTTGGATAATGACCACGATAGCAGTGATAGAAGCAGGAGCAGTCCTTGTCCATACTAATTCATTTGACCTTGATCTTTATTGTGGGAGGGTCGTGTATTTGTGATTGACTTAGTTCGCTGATTTGGTAGAAAAAGTGAACTAGTTTTACAAATTGAAACAGAGCTGGTAAGGGTGGCAATCTAACTAACAGTCAAATCAATTGCATCAGAGTCTCATTTATTGACCAAGTCATACATCTCCTCATATATATCACAGCATAATGACGAATGGAGTGAAGTTCAATGCCGGAAAGGTGCTATATGACGAAGATACCAAGAAATGCGAGCCATTGCCAATCAATGGCCAGGTGACCATAAGCCAATGTGAAGATGAAAGCATGTACGACTTTGTTTGGGCTCCCAAGGCGAACACGAGTAATCTTGAAAAGGATGAGCTTTTAATTATGCCTGGTGATGTTACATTTAAGCAAGTCAAGTCATGTACGACTGGGAGAGTTTTTGCCTTGACTTATTTGTCATCTGGCGCAAAGTACTTGTACTGGTTACAGGATCCCGGTGACGATCAGGAGTTGGACCAATTGACCACGAAGGATGAAGCATTGGTCAAGGAAATACAGGCACTTTTTGCCCTTGAAGGGGAGGACGAGGATGAGGAGGAAGATGCTGGAGCCAAGGATAGTTTAATGGCTGAGAACGACACAACAACGTAAGTACAAGTTTAGTCACCGTATAAAGTCTGTAGGTCCTCGGTTCTTTTGGATACAGACGTTTTGTATATTATTAATAGATTGTCGAATATGGCTGGCTCATCATTACCTTCCAATATTTATAACCTAGAAAAAATGTACTAACATTTCTAGCAACGTTGCAAGGTCTCTCAGTGAACTACTCACAGAGGAGAATGTTAAAGCGTACTTCGACACGTTGACTGACGACGAGGCCGCGGCCATCATGGGCCCTATATTGCCTGAAGAGTACAAGAACACCAGAAAGTTGGACAAGGCGTTCTTGCTTGAGGTTTTCCAGAGTGGACTCTTTAAACGTCAGGTGAGATATTTAGAGGGAATTCTAGAGAGCGTTCCTGGAAGTGGAATGCTAATGTCGCAGTCTCTCAATTTTGAATATAGTGGAGAAGGTGTGGAGGCATTTCTCCGTGGAATAAGGCAGTTGGCAGATATGGATCACAAGTCACCCACCGCACACAAAGACAAATAAAGCATAGGGAGCAATTACTAGGATGAGTTGCTATAACCACCATTGTTTACCGCAATCCTCGACGAATCGGTTACTATATTTTTGGAACAAGGAAACAGCGGAAGCACAACTTAGAATACCGTAGTTAGTCTTTTTGTATGTACCACAATATCGAGTGCATTTAATTCGAGTACAACTGTGCACTTGCATAATATAGGTAGGAACACTGGGAACTTAGCAAACAGTGGAAACTACCACTCCGCCCTCAAACATACTACCAAAATATTCCTGTCTGTGAAAGACAATGAGCGACTATTTGACAGGTGCCAAATTAATTTGGTTTATAACACGGGGGAGCCCTATGGTTCCAGGTGAGGGCAACTCATTGGTTACATAAACAAATAGCATAGATACCGAAAATACGTCAAACAGCACTCATTAGACGTGGCAGAACTTAGGGGTACGAATGATATTTGATCATGAGGAATACTCATCATCCAACGGAATTCAATCCGCATTTACGATTTGTGGCTTGAGAGGCTATGTAATATATATTGTATATTCTAGTACATAATTTGTTTGCGTTCAATAGTGCACGATTGACATAGCCACTGGATTGTAATTCCTTGTTTCTTCTTGTTCGCCAAAGGCAAGGCGTTGCTGGTCTCCAGCCGTAATTATATTCCGTATCACAATATTATTACGATAATGCCCATTCTCCAGGAGTGCAAAACTGGAAGGCCATTTTAGGGCAAAAAAAGTGGTGAAAACAAAAAAAAATACAGTTTTTCACACACAAGTAGAGTGGAACCCTGAGACTAGACGTGGCGGTACCCCATATTGCGCAGGATAAATTATTAGTGCAGCAAGTTAGATATATTGAATGGATATCCCCTGTGCTTCACCCGTCCACTGCAGTATTCAAAGTGCTTCCCTTATACCACAAAGGTAGTTTACCCGACTCTGGGGATAACTGCACCACCAGTCTTGAACCTACCCGTCACCGTCCTCAACAAGACCTGCCACCCCTAGCAATTGCAGAAAACGCCCATCTAAATAGCACTTCCACTTTTGAGAGTCATACCTTTTATCGCATCCATACTCAAAATCCAATAGGAGCCAATGAAGCTCTAATCGAACGTATTGTACCAACTTGTCCCTCGTCCACCCCACTTTCATTTATTCATCGTTTCTACTCCAGAGTTTGTACGGCAATGACCGAGGCTCCATCGCGATATCAAAACAAAGCCAATCGTGTTTCGTTGTACACCATAGTCCTTGCGGGCCTAGTGCTCTGTCTAACTATAGCAGCACTGTACTTTGCTGAGTTGGGAACTGCTGATTCAGCTGGCTGCCGGCTAATATACATGGTACCCTCTTATGCGCGGATTCAGGCAATGGATTCTAGGGCCTCTAAATATGCTTCCAAATACTCGCTTTATCTTTATAGAGAAGTCGACAAAGATGCGGTCCCACCTGAGAACTACCAGGAAACAGATGATATGTCGTTTTTGCATGGCATTCCTGTATTGTTCATTCCTGGGAATGCCGGGTCCTACAAACAAGTGCGGTCCATAGCTGCTGAAACAGCAAACTTATACTTTGGTGATAGTGAAAGTCCCGCCGAAGTTATTAATAACCCTAATGTTCAAAATTATGATTTCTTTGCAGCGGACTTCAACGAGGACTTTACTGCTTTCCACGGCCAAACAATCATGGAGCAAGCCGATTTCCTCAATGAAGCTGTCAGGTTGATATTATCTCTTTACTCAGATAAACCAAACCCTCCTACATCGGTAGCCATTGTGGCTCATTCAATGGGTGGCATAGTCGCCAGGGTAATGGTTACCTTGCCATCATATGTTGAAGATTCTGTAAAGACTATGATTACCCTCGCATCGCCTCATGCAGCGGCCCCGCTAACTTTTGATGGCGATATTTTAAAAGTATACTCCTTGATCGATGACTTCTGGTATCTGGGCTTTCAGAATACGTCTCAAGTAGCCAATACAAGAGTTAAAGACTTGTCTTTAATTTCCATTACAGGAGGAAGTCTTGATTCTATTTTGCCAGCTGATTATACCACTTTGGGCCATCTCGTTCCTCCTCTGAATGGGTTCACGGTGTACACAACAGGTATACCTTCAGTATGGTCACCCATTGACCATTTGGCTATTGTATGGTGTGGTCAATTGAGGAGGGTGATTGCCAAGTCTCTCTTGGAGATTGCAGATTCTACTTCTCCATCAAAGGTATACTCCTTGGAGAAGCGAATGAGTATCTTTAGGAAAAATTATTTAAGTGGCTTTGAGAATTATGCGGTACAAGATAGTATCGCATATTTGAATACCCTCGATGAATATCTCGATGAATCTAATTCCAAAACTTTGAATTTGAAGATTGATACATCCTTAATTGATACATTCACCATGGAAAAAGATGCACACATGAAGTTGACCCATGCAAACCCCGGGAAGAGTTTTAACTTATTTAATATTCCCTCAAATTCAGACATTGTTTTCTCCTTGCTTTCATCTTTGCATTTCACTCCGTTGGGTAGCTCCAAGACAACCTCAAGATCGCTACTTCTTTGTAATAACAACGACAACTTGAGTTTGAAGTTTGAAAAGTTGATAGACTTTACTAATGCGGATTCTGACCAATATGTCTCATTGTATTGTGTGGATATTACTGAGGATTTACATCTTATTCCAAGGTCTTCTGAATCAGTCACTCTGCTCGCAGATTCTTCCTTCCGTGGTGCTCAATCACCTTACTATGGTATTCATCTCAATTCTACCACCCTTTCAAAATTTGATACAATTCTTTTCACACAAGATTCAGATTGGAATAAAGTTGAGAAACAACATGGTGCATTTGTAGTTGGTGAAATATCACTAGCAGAAGATGCAGTTGGTAGCCTTGGGAACAGCAAATTGCTGTCTTTGCTACTTCATGGTGGTGACATAAGCTTGCCTAGTAACAGACCCTTAGTGTTTAACATTCAAATTCCTGGAGCCTGGTCATCCATACTTGCCTATAGACTTAATTTGCAGTTTAGCGTTGAAGAAAATGCAAAGGAACCGAAACTAGGAATATTCAGCCCACTAATTAGACAGTGGAGCGATGAACCATTCGAGACCAAATGGCATATTAATCTTGGAAGCAACGGGAAAACAATTACTGGTCATACAACTTTAATTATTAACAGTCATAATATTGCACCCTATACTCCATTCAAAATTGACAAAAAGAATACGGGCTTGAATTTGCAGCTTTGGAGTGATAGCAATCTAAGTGATGGCCCATTAGATATTTGTATTAGTGTTGATTATGTGATGAGTTTGAGATTATTGGTACTCAGGTACCGATTGACTGTTGTCTCATTCTGTGTTATGATGTGTTTGCTTGTCTTCTTGAGACAGCTTATACATTTTCGGTACTATGGCATTTTTCCAGATTTCCAGACCGGATTGCAGCTAATAATTTGTCTTCCCGTTTTCAGTGTATCTGCATTGATATTAGTGAACTTAACCTGGCTCGTTAAGTTGAAGATTTTCCATAAAATATTGAGTGTGTTAGATCCTGTCATTTTGAGAGATAGGGATCTTCCATCATATTTACTTCTGAACACCTTCCGCCTAAACAAGTTCTTCTTGGGTCTTGAAGAGGACGCCCTATCGGTATTGCCATTAATCTTTTACTGCATGAGCGTATTTATTGTGTTTTTGACGTATAAAGTGGTAAGTATATTGCTAATTCTTTTGGGTTCCATCGTTAGCACATTTTTCAGACTCAGGGAAGATTTGAAACCAAAAGTCGAGACATCGCAACTGCAAGGCAATGAATCGTCAACTCTTCCAGAGAAGGAACCAGAAACTAAGGAATTTGAAATTAAGGACACGAGAGCCGTAACTACAACATTGATGGAGAAATTCCTATCTTTCCACAATACAAAGCGCAGATTGATTGTTACGGCATTTGTATTGAGTCTTGTGGCATATCATGTTCCATTCCAGGTAGTAACGGTGGTCTGCTGCATAGCACAAGGGGTTAACTGCATTAAGCTTTATGCATTGCTTAAATCTGGTGCTATGTCAGGATTTACGAAAGGGCAGCTGTTGCTCAACTATCAGATATCAGTTTTCATCCTTATGCTCTGGGTTATGCCTGTCGACATTCCCATCATAATTGTGTATGCTCACAATTTGGCTATAAGGTGGCAGACTGCTTTTAGCTCCCATCATAACATTTTGTCCATTCTCCCGATTATGCTTTTGTTGGAGAGGAATGTTCAAATGACAAATTCGGTGGCAAAGGTTAAAAAATACAACTTGGGTTGGCTACGGAGCTCGTTCAAGGTGACAGTAGCTCTATTGGTTTATTTCATTGGTTACTGCTTGATATATGGAACCAGGCATACGTTCTGGTTGCACCACTTGCTTAACATTACGTGTGCTTGGTTTTTATGGTTGCAGGTTTACCATTATGAGAGTCAGAGCCCCCATTGACAGTAGTTGAGGAGAAGATACGTATTATGTACATAGGTGATTTTTTATAGAGATTCGGCATCAATTTATTGCATTTTTACTTTGGATACTAACAAAGCAGACCAGCTAATCTCAATTCGGTGTTACTTAGCATGCTTTACAAAGATTAAGTCAGTCAGAAAATACTTGTCGAATAATAAAACAATAAACTAATATACATATAAAAGGGTGAAATAAAGATAGACAATTAAATGTTGAAGTATCACACTTAGGAAGCAGCAGAGGAGTACTTGGTGACAGCTCTGGTACCTTCAGAGACAGCGTGCTTAGCCAATTCACCAGGCAAGATCAATCTGACGGCGGTTTGGATTTCTCTGGCAGAAATAGTGGATCTCTTGTTGTAAGCAGCCAACTTGGAGGCTTCGGAGGCAATTCTTTCAAAGATGTCGTCGACAAAAGAGTTCATGATGGACATGGCTTGTCTGGAGATACCAGTGTCAGGGTGTGTTTGCTTCAACACCTTGTAGATGTAGGAAGAGTATGTCTCCTTTCTAGCCTTGGTTCTCTTCTTAGCTTCAGCAGTAGAAGCAGTCTTCTTAGCTGCTGGCTTCTTTTCAGCTGGGGCCTTAGAGGCTGGCTTCTTTTCTGCTTTGGCGGCTTGTGGTGGCATTTCGAATTAAGTAAACTAAACGGGAACTAGGGTATACAAGGAAAAAGATCACAAGCGCAGAATTTCAAAAAACAACAGCGAGGTATCAAACTCCTTATATATGGACTCACTATCAGTTAAGTAGAATGAGAACAATAAGAATTGCCCGAAGTGTCTCGTGTTTGTTGTAGTTGTTTTGGGGGTAAATGGGGTTGATGGCAACATTATGCAAGGGAGAATGACCAAATTGCGTGCTCATATATACTGCGAGAACTAAAATTACGCGTGCGCGACTGTTCCTGATATTACCCCTTACAAAGCGTAAAATGGGGTCTGGATCATCAACGGGTGCAAATTAGGTGGAGGGAGAAGGCTGATGAAAGGACGAAGGCGTGATGAGGGTACACGCGAAAAAGAAGAATCACAAAAGGGGCTTAACGCGGCCCAGAGTACCAGAATTGTAAACAAGTATGGGCAGCGCATGGAATTTGCGGTGGGGGCAACCACGAATATATAAATGAGCGAGTTCCTCCACCTAAAAGCGTAGCCCCTATTGCGGTTTATTAGTTTGAAAACAAAATTTTCAACAAAGTAACGATAAACATATAACAAACAATGTCCGGTGGTAAAGGAAAGGCAGGTTCCGCTGAAAAGGCTTCTACAACCAGATCTGCTAAGGCTGGTTTGATCTTCCCAGTCGGTAGAGTTCACAGATTGTTGAGAAAGGGTAACTACGCTCAAAGAGTTGGTTCTGGTGCTCCAGTCTATTTGACCTCTGTTTTGGAATATTTAACTGCTGAAATTTTGGAATTGGCAGGTAACGCCGCCAGAGACAACAAGAAGAGCAGAATCATCCCCAGACACTTACAATTGGCTATCAGAAACGATGAGGAATTGAACAAGTTGTTGGGTAGTGTTACCATTGCTCAAGGTGGTGTTTTGCCCAGTATCCACCAGAACTTGTTGCCTAAGAAGTCCGCCAAGGGTAAGGCTTCTCAGGAATTGTAAGCTTCTGATACTGTTCAGCTTAAATACTTTCACTTCTCAATTGTATTATATATACCGTCTATCGCAATAATAATTGGTTTCTGATAAGGTGATATTTGTAGGAATTGCGGGTGATGCATGTTCCCCGAAAAGGTTATTTCGGTATCGTAGGGCGACAAGATAATGGCTGACGATGTGTGGTTCTATTCCTGGAAAATAGAGCAACCACTAACAATATCAGAAATAGTACTAGAATTGATATCCATTGTGTTACAAGTCTAATACAGCTTAATACCATCAGTCTGCCAGCTCCTTGAGATTGTCTGATTGAAATACTGACGAATCACGCACAGGCATACAGCGGCTGACACTTCCGAAACAGGAAGTTTCATCCTGAGCTCACGTGCAATGGTACCGTGATAAGATTTCATGGAAAGATATAAAAAAAACCGAACCAGGAAAAAATGGCATGCGAAATTCCCCCTTAGTGCACCTTTCACTAAGTAATATAGACTTAAAATGGCACTTCAGTTCAAAAAGACTAACCGCAACTTGAAGTTTGCGTTAACCAGTGGTGCTGTGGTTGTGGGTGCAGCATATTTGATTTTGAAGTCGTATCCCCATGTCAAAGCTGCACTTTTCTCCTCCAAATCTGAAAAGGAGTCCTTGACAGATGACTCTACTCCAGTACAGTTGAACAAGGAGGAAAACGAGACTGAAGCTGTGGAAGCACTGACATTGGACGGGAGCGTTGTAAACGTTGATCTGTGGTCGGAAGAAGACTTGAAGAAGTGGCTTTCAGAGGTATGTCACCTTATTAAAAATAAGACTGATAAGCACGCGTCTACTTAGTGGTCTACGCGTTACTTGTGCCCTTGATTGTATATTCTATTGTTTACATGATACTAACTAACACCATCTAAGAAAGAAATTAATCCTCCATCGGATGCTTCTCATTCTAACCTTGTTTCCCTTGTTAAATCAATTCAGGAAACTCCTAACTAGCTATGGTGTTGTACTACGGTTTAACATCACGGCAATCGCCATGCGCATCCTCCTTGTGTTAAGGAGTATTATCGCATAACACTTATATTTATTCACTGTGTTCTATTTATCTGTATACTAATATACTATTACATTGCATTGCTTTTTACTGCTTCTCGCAAACTTGTGCCCTTCCATAAACTTTTTGGTGAATTTAGTATCGCCAGTGGTTCATCCACAGGTACATACAAGTGATCCTTTTGGGACAACTTAACCTGATCATGGACGCTGTCCCTATGGGCATCCTGCATTGTCTCCATTATAAGTCCATGAAACCGCTATTTCATCCTCCGTGTCAGTTCATGGGTAACTGAGGCTAACTTCATTATTAAGTAACTGTTGAAATCCAATTGTACATTCACCTGCTAACATATCGCCTCACTTTTCTCCGGTGAAGTTCCAGGTCAATGCGCACTTTCTTTTTAAGGGATTTTCAAGCTGTCTAATAACTACCATGAACATTACACTGCTCTTGAGAAGGCTCTGGAATCGAATATCGCTATTACCCCATCTCTCGGCTGGACTGCCCCAAACAAGTGCCACCCACAACGTACTCAATGATGCGATTATCCTCTTGACATGCCTCAATGTAGTTGGCCATTATTCCTCAACACAAATTGCGTAGAAGACGGATGCAGAATATTTCAAAATACCGAGAGAAAGACCTAGACCGTAATTTCTTGGAGAGAATCTCGTCCACCTTTTCACCTCTAGTTGACCATGAAGTGTCGTCCTTGCTTAACTTAGATAGTGATGTTTCGAAGTTATCAAATTTGAAATATTGGTGGCATTTGTTAGTGGCTATGGCATCTTTGTATGCCCGCGCGTGGTTTTGTTTTCAACGAATGTCTCGCTCAAAATATGTGTTTTGTTTGGTTTGTGTATAGTTGCATAGGATATGGATTGGAGTGGGATTATTCGGGGCACAGTGACTGCTACATCTCTAAATCTGAGGTGAAAGTTTGGTTTTAGCTAATGATGCCGCGAATTTTGTTTACCCCAGATTAGTGGTCCCTTATCCGAATTGAGAAATCTGGTTCCGCATTATTATATTGGATGTGGATAACTTCTCAAAATAATAGGCCAATAGACAGCAAAACTCTGATAAATTCGAATATATCTACTCAAATGAAGAATTGAAAACAACAATCCCAGAACTAAATGCGGTAGGCAAATTGTGAATAATTGAAGATTCTTTGTAAGTATTTTGGACCTTCTAAAGTGATTTCTTCTAAGTCATCACTGGAAAGCGATTTCGCAGAATATAAAAACCAAAACACGAATAGATTCTATCAATCAAATAAATCATTAGAATTTAAGTATTGAACTATTAGCACAGAAATTCATGGTTTAGTGATTTACAATGCTAAATTATTCTTACTATTCTTACGATTTCCCTATCACAGAGTTAAGGTGGAATAGGGTGCCCATTATACAAGTTTTGATTTACACTACCGTTACTCCTACATTTAGGGACAAACATACCTAATAATAGATTATTTTTAACAAAACTATGAAAGGTATAGAAGTCGAAATTTGATTTTGGTGTGGGGAGGTATCGAGCACTAACTTGTAACACATCAGAGATACAAAAATACAGCTCTAATTAACAATTTCCTTCGGTAAACAACCCAGAAAATACAAAACAATAACCGCTCTTCTCAAATTTCTTTTTATATTTCTCATATAACTAGATGTATGCTATGTCAGGACTAGCACTATATATACGGAACGAGCGAATTTGAGTCAGTACACCAATAACATCACTTAGTAAGCAATTGCACACTGATTTTGTAACAGAAGCATGGAATGAACCGAAAGAAAAGAGACACACTGCTTAGTTCCATCCTTGTCGGTGGAATGTGTAAAGAAAAGCGATGTCAAGTTGATTTGATCATCTTGACTGGAATAGTAGCCAGTGGAGCCTCCCAAATCAACGGCTACCAAAGTCACTTCAACAAATATGGCTAGAACACCAATATCTGACTATATAGAACCACAGAAAAAGAATTATGGCCCTATAAGTTTCCTTGGATTACTCAATAGTCTACGACACCGAGCAAAACCACCACTAGAATACAACAACTAAAAAAACCCAGTGGAATTAAAGTTGCTACATGAGTTGATATCTTCAAGATGGACCTCAGGCTCAAATATAACTCCAATAAATGAACTCGTTTCATAATACAACAGATCTCGGGTAGATTGTCGACGTTGCTGGAGAGTCATCGTATAAAGAACCTTTGTGTCTTAGGCGTGTCCATCTTTATACGAGTGACTTCTGAATCAAAGAAATTAAAAATTGAGAAAAGAACTAACGCTAAGTAGAAGAGAAAACTTGGTTGCTAATGCTATGTAGAGTCGAATATTTGTCCTGAGATTTATTTTATATCTTTGGACACTTATCAAGTTATCGAATGATATCCCTTTCATTTGCAAAAGCATAACTTGGACCATTTTCCCCCATGACTACGCCTGGTACTCCATTATTATCTTACGGCTAATCAAGAAGGAATCCGCAGTTTCATTGTAGAGACCACATTAATGCAGAAATTGCCTTTGTAAGATAGATCAGAGTAGAACTCATAAAAATAGGAGGAATGAAATTGTATCTGCATATGACGGATTTGACGGAAATCACCTTTTATGCAGTAATAGATTCGGTTAGCTAAGTATCCCACCATACTACAACTTTAAATCTTCCTTGAAAACATTATTTCTCACATCAATTGAAACCTTTAGTATCAAGACTTACCAAGACTTCACTCTCAGCGCTATGTCCTACAAAGTGGAAAGATTTGCTCCAGCAATTGACGAGGACATATGCTTCCAATTGGAAGATTTTATCCAGCGATTCTACAGAACTTCTGATACTCCTCCTCCAGTCGGAGAAACAGACCCGTACATTAACTTCTTCAGTGAAAATGCAGATGTAAAAATTGCTTTGACTGCTATTAGGGGTCACAGTGAACTCATAGATTTACGTAAGGGAATGTGGATCAAAGTGAAGAAGAGAAAGCACCAGGTGCTCCAAGTAGCCCAATTGAGTACCACAAAATTCTTGTGGAGGGGTACCGTGAAATACTTGCTTATAAACGATAAGGAATTAGTGACAGAATGGGCTGCTTCAGCAAAATTTTCTGATGAGTCGTTAAGGAAGATGGTGTTTTACCAGGTGTATTTGGACTCCTCACAGGCAAACACTGCTTTGGAAGAGTAGTTGTATAAGGGTATGCTTTGATACATAGAAATGTAATGGCTAAAGGGATTGACAATGGGCTAGGTGTGAGATCTCATTCATTAATTCATGATACTCAGCACTCACACCTATTCGGTTTTCTTGGATAGAAGAAGTTTGAAGCGTACTTTCCTTGTTCTCAGAAATTTGGAGTAGCCATGGGATTCTTCTGTAACTTGATATGAATTCTTTACTTTTAAAGTTGAATGAACCGCAAGTAAATGTAAGTACTGCAAAATAATACAGCATATTTTTTTTTTTCAAAGAACCATACTTTTGAAGAGTATTCATATTGAGGTAAAAACTACAAACTGATACGAAAAAGGTTATAAGCAAGTGACAACCTTCAACAGAAAAGCTTTATATAAAAACCTTGATTACTTACGATACATGACACTTTAAGTGAATTCTTGTAGTATGAAGACTTTTTTGAAGGCAATTTTTTTAGGTAGTCAAGATTAGATAGAGGTTTTTTTTTAACAGATCAAGATTATACACTAAATACGACTATAAATTTTTTTAAAAGAACAATAATATTCAGGCAAAAATTATAAACTAATACGAAAAAGATTGTAGACAAGTTACAATCTTCCACAGATCAGCTATATATAAAAACCTGATTACTATAAAGAACTACAATGATTCTTTTTTTTTTTTGAAAGAACAATCATATTCAGGTAAAAACTATATACTAATACGAAAA
>JAKVQZ010000139.1:0-15532 GCA_030463055.1 Lizanozyma gosingica | reverse complement strand
CAAGTTTATTGAGGTTTTATGTATATTGTGTATAGCACATATATAGTTTCCCAATGAATGATGATTCTTTCAAAAAAAAAAAGGACTGAATACAGTCGGTGAGGACGGGTTCAAGCCATGCTGGAGTTAATCCCCTATTGTGAACGCGAAAGGCGCTCAGCCCAAGCCCTTGAGGCGCTTCATTTTTGAAGCCGCGTTCGAATAGTTCAGATCATGGCTGTTCTTTCTTTTAAAGCGATTATGGCCCTTCTGTTTGGTGGATCGCTGCTTTACTTCTTCTCTGGGGATGTGGAGCCCAACGGGTTATAGCGGGTGAGCGACGTTGGCTCTGGGTATAAGCATGCTAGGGAAGTGGAGTCATATTTCGTAAGTAATCAGGTTTTTATATATAGCTGATCTGTAGAACGGTGTAACTTGCTTACAATCTTTTTCGTGTTTATAGTTTTTACCTGATTATGATTGTTCTTTCAAAAAAAATAATATCGAAATCATAGTGAAGGAAATCTTCCCCACCTATTGCTACCCACTGACGGAGTTTTTACCTTCTGCTAGGTTTCTCCTTCCTCGTTATACATTCCATAGTGACAGTAGCTACAAGATTGTAGTTCTTTATAGTCGTGTTTAATGTACAATGTTGATTTGTAAAGAAAAAGATCAACAATATACACAATAAATAAAATATATTTAGCTTATAGTTTTTACCTGAAAATGATATTTTTCAAAGTAAAATAAAGTATTGGACTTGTTTCCGGTTTATATCTTGATTATATGGCAAAGCTCAGGAATTTTAATTTTGTGATAAGAATTGTTTCTTAGCATTCACATGTCCTATAGATATCGTAGGTATTAATTTTACTCTTATACAACACACAATCTATTTGAATTTCCGTTTTTTTCACACTTTTTTTCAATGCCTGTCATCTGAAAATATTGGAAGCACTAAACGTGTGAAATTGCTTGTTCAAAAAACTACATACAGGAAAACGGTTTTCCAATCTTTTTGACACACTCCAGGTTCCGTTATCGCGCGATAAGAGAAGGAAATAGGGGAAACTCATCGGAAAGCGTTGAAAACTGTGCGAAAAGCTCTGTGTTAAGATGTGATTGAATAAAAAAACCAATCAAAAACAAAGTACTTAAGGTTCGCTGGTAGTATCCATTGTAAAAAGGAAACTCGCATTGCGTTTACGTTGAAGCAACCAGGTTTGTTTCATTTGGTGCGATGCATTTCATAGTTAGGGGGCCTTCATTGTTCTCCTCAAAAATTTTTAAGGAAAATTTTTTTGCGCTGCAGGCCTCTGGAAAGCACATCCCAAACGAAAATTTTTCATTCATAGGTAGCACTTACGCAGATATTTCTTTTTTAGATAGTAGCATTGTCTAGCATCATAACATCAGAAATACACGGAAGTGTTTTCTCTGTGTGTAGCTGATTGAGGGGAAAACTTAAAATGTATTAATTTAAACAACAATTTGAGCAAGTCATTTCGCTTGAAAGCCTACTTGCAGGTCTCACAGAAGAAATCAGGAAGCGGCATTGATGGTGGGGTTTGTTTGGGTCCAATGGTGTAGTAGATCGTCACTAAAGGGGAAAATAGGTCTTAAAGCCATTTTGACAGAATATGGCAGTACCCTATATTTCTCAGGTACTTTTTTATTTTTTATTTAAGGTTCCAGAACATGCATCTTCGCCGTACCAGGGATTTTTTCTGGCTCCGCAGACCATCCAACACCAAATATAAGTGTAAGATGTCCTGAACATCACTTTGTGGCCAAGCCAAAGTGTCCCTACGACGGTGATGTTTTTCCGAATCCCCGATGTATTGATGATTAACTCAATTAGAGCGATGTGCTGATCATCGCTAAGACTGCATGGGGGGTTCGGAGTTGAGCCGTTCTCTTCGAAGAGTCTCCTGGTTCTTCAGTTATCCGTACCACCCCACACAATAAGATGCACTCAGTTTTTTTCCTTAATACTGACGCATCCACAAATGTAGCATTGTTCCGATGCAAATTTCTGCTTGTAGTTTACGGGCTTTTTTCCGTTGTCCATTTGTTTTTTCGGTTTACCCATTCCAGGTGGTCTTCTCTGAGTTGCAACTACCTTCGCATCTTTTTCTCGCTCGCACACAACTTTTTTTTTGTGGGAGAAGAGATATCACTGCCTACTCTACAGAGTATATCATTACCGACTGAGAAGAACCGAGCGCTACAGACAGCTGCCCACGAAGCTCTACCTCTATGGTGTTCACACGGTCCGCGTCCAAGCGCAGACTTGATGATGTGTCCGATGAGTCGTTTGACGATTCAGATACCAGTGTTATCAAACGCATCTCCACGAACAGCCCCTCATCACGGCCTCCTAACGCGCATCTGATCCCAGGTCTTACCACTGTCACTTCACCTCTTTCAACATCCACAGTACCACATCTCGCTCCTTACCATCCCCATCATATACTCCCACACCACCACAAGATCCTTCCTCCACCTAAGCCTTCGTTGTTAGGCTCTAGCGTACCGTTTGCACCTCCCCTTACACCGCTCGCCCGACCCCATCGAGAAGATTCTTCTTTGGCAGGCTCTGCACAAGGTCAGCAAATGTCCCATCCCTTTATGCAACAGAATCACCAGAACCAGAGCATCCAGTCACTGGGATTGCTCACATCTTCCATATACCTTGAGGACACGCCCCGCACGAGATCTTCCAGTGACCCTCCCACTCGTCCTACAGCCATTGCGGATTTAGTGTCACCCACCAACCACACTACCGATCCACCAGCACAAGTCAACATGGCTACTCCCACGCCCTTACAGGAATTGGCAAACCTGGCGAAAAACTCACTTGGGCAGTCGCAGTCGCACTCTCAGTTCTCTATACGACTGCGCAGGCCCAGAAATAGGGCAGATGCCAATAATGGTGAAAAGGGAGACCCTGTAGAAGCGAGTAGTCAAAGCGGAGTGGTAGATGAAGATGGTGACAACGGGGGTGATGAAGCTGAGGGCGATGGAGACGACGACGACGAAGATGAAGAAGAAGACGAAGCAGATACAGAACAAGACGAATCTCCAATCTCGGGTGCAAAAGCCTTAACACATATTATCAAGCCTAAGAAGCGCAAGTACACCACCAACAAAAATGAAATCAAGATAAATAAACGAGTCATGGCGTCAGACACTCCAGAAGTGATAAAAATGTTCAAGAAGTTCGACAATGAAGTGTTAAGCAACGAAGAGGCCAGGAACAAGCTCTTGGTCTTAGGCTTTGAAACTCGCAAACGGTACATCACCACTATAAAACATTACATACGTTTCTGCGTAAGCAAGGGACTCCAACAGTTTCTCGTAACTGGTGAATTGATGAAGGAATTCTACGAACAGCAGTTCAGCATTAGTGGCAGTGACAACCCCATTATCAGACTTCGGAAAATGGATCCAGCCTTTTCAAAATTGCAAGAAATCAACAACATCGCTTACAAGTTAAATTCCAAGCACATTCCTAACAGATACATAGCCTTGGAGTTCTTAATAAGTAAGGAAAATGCGGGCGGAGGCGATAACACTTCCCTAAGCGATGACAGCGTAATCAAGAGAAGGCCTTTCTTAGAACATTCGGTCTCCAATGTTGAAATCATGAGATCTTCCTCTACCCCTCCAATTACAGGTGATACCAGGTTAACACGGAGTGCATTTGATTTAAGAGGCGTCGCTCAACTACCTCCTGCCATAACTCCCCTTAAGCGGGAGTCTTCAAGACTCCAAGTTCAGATTCCCGTTGCTGTGAGTGCCCCTACAACTGTTCCAGTTACATCAGCATCTCCAGCGCCATTCACATCTCCTATCTCAACAAAAGAGGTAGGCAAACCCAGATCCTCCAGGAAAGGCAAATTGGCTAAGGATACTTCATCTACCACTACCTTAAGGAATAAAAAGAAACTGAAGAGGAAATTTAGAAAACTCGACAAAAGCTTTATGACCACAGTGGACAAAGCAATTACGGAAATTAACCTCGCCATATCAAACAAGCATAAGTTTATGAACCAGGAAATAGATTCATTATTCTTGAACAAGCGTCTTAAGGCAAGCGACAGACTTGATTTCAAGTTAAATATGAACAATAAGCTCCTAGCTATGAAATTTGAAATCGAGGACTTCATTTCTGGTTTGAAAGATAACTTGCGAATGAGAGAGGAAAAAATCGGATCTGATAACCCAGAAGTCAAATTAGAAAACTCAGGAGAAGGAGATACAGATTCGGAATCCGATTATGACAACATCCAGAATGATGAAGATGAAATAGATGGGATAAATGATGACGATGAAGACGACGATGTCGGCGATGATGAAATAGAGAGGAAGAATACTGCAAAGATAACAATGAATAATGAGATTTACACCATATATGAGATTTTGGAGGAATGGTATGTTGTAGAACCTACCATAGAAAAGCGACTTAAGGATTACAAATTGAATTGGGTTAAGGATGAAATTGACCTTCATATTTTTAACGAGAGAAAACTAATTATCGATTTCATTGAGAGAATTTCGGTCGAGTTTGACGAAGACCGCTTCCTATCAGCCAATCATTGTGATAGATATATCAGAGAAAAACTGATTTTGGATGAGTTCATAAGCGAAATCGAGTTGGACTCTGCTGATTTGTTTAAGAGGATTGTCCGCTATAGACAAGGAAATTAATGGGTAGTAGAAATGTTTTTTTATGTATTTTTCTTTTTACATTTCATTCCAGGGCGGTATGGATGGAATAAGGTGATTTATGTCTAACTTTTTTTTTACTTGAACTCTTTAGGTGACATTGGGACATACCAAAATTAATGAATTGCTTTCCAATAGCTTCCCTTCTTTTATTATAAGTGTATTACTTCGAAATATATCTCCAATATTTGTATACCTAGACCGAACACTTTTGTGGAAGTCCTTTTTTTTGGGGGGGTAAATGTGGGGTTCTAACTGACGTTACTCACGAATGTATGACTTTCTTTCTTCATCACTGAAACTCGATCTCTACAAAGTATCTGCCATGACAAACCTTACACTGGTTAATCATCCTCCACTCAAGATTAGAGTCTACACAAACAACATTCGCTTTGACAATCGCAGATACCCTGATAAAGGAGAACAGCCTTGGACTTTAAGAAAGGTTGGAGTAATTAATTCCATCGATTTCAATTCATACCCCGGAATAGCCAATGTCGTGAACTTGCAGGAAGTCCTTCACAATCAATTGGAAGATATTATTGATGGCTTAGGCCCTGAATGGTCATTTTACGGGGTAGGAAGAACGGATGGTAAGACGAAAGGTGAATATTCTCCTATATTTTTCAAGAAAAGTGAATGGAAGTTGCTCGAATCAAAGACCATCTGGCTTAGTGAGACACCCAATGTTCCAGGAAGCAAAAGTTGGGATGCTGCGTTGGAAAGAATCTGCACTATTATCGTTTTGGAAAGTTTAACCAAACTGGGTTTGAGAATCAAGTTTTTGAATACACACTTTGATCATCGGGGAGTGGTGGCTAGAAGGGAATCAGCAAAGATTATTGCGCGAGAAATGAAGGACGAAAAGCTACCTGCAATCTTGAGTGGTGATTTTAATACAGAACCAACGGATGAGCCTTATCTGATTTTGAGAGACATAGGCTTTAACGACAGCAGAGTAACAGCTCTGAAAATTTATGGATTTCAAGATGCCACTTTTACCAGCTTTGATAAGAATAAAGTTCCACATAGCATAATTGATTATATCTGGTCCAATAACTTCCCTCCTACAAACTATGGAGTTCTAGAAAACAATTTTGGCTACTTCTTCTCCGACCACAGGCCTGTGGTTGCAGACTTCGCAATTTAGTATAATCTAGTATGACATTAGATAATTCAGTTTTAATTAAGAGACAAACTTGACATCAGAATACATTTATTGAATTACATTTCTATGGATTAACAGTCTCAAGCAGCAAGATCTACGACATACTTTTCAGCATTTGCACCTTCTGCCTCTAAAGTTTCCAAAGCGTCAATGACCTTATCTATATCTCCCCTAAAGCTTCGATGACGTACTGGTTGAATGGAGCCATTTTCAAATAAAGTCGATGTTGCCTTAACAATTTCACTTCCAAAATGCAAATCTTCGTGGAACCTTTTTATTGCTAACTCCCGTACCTCTATACCAGAAGGAAGTTGGTCATTTGGAATGGCCACTATTCCTGTAAATAGTTGGGGTACATTGGTTGAGCCTTGATTTTGCGAAAGGACCTCAAGAAGAAATGAAGCGGATTCTCTTGAAGCGCAGTCTACAGCGTAATCGATTCTCTCAGAATCAAATGCTAGCACTTCGTGAATCTCCTCAGGTGTTAAATGCCGGTTAACAACCTGGTGGGCACCCAAGGAAAGCAAGTATTCGGAATTGCTGTTACCTGCAAGACTAATAACCTTTAAGCCAACAAAATTCGCTAACTGAGTTAAATACATCCCAACTGTGGTGGCACCTCCCCAAATAACTATAGTCTTACCCTTTTGGGAGCATTCGACTAATGGAATCTTGAAAGAATCCACTAACAAAACAGCTGCGGTAACAAGGCCAACCCCAATTGTTGCCCCATTGTCAAATGTCCAATGCAGCGGTAACTTCCAAATCAAGTTGGCGTTAATAGCAGTATATTCCTGGAATGTGCTAGTTCTATTATCTCTATAACTCGTACTTCCTATCATCACCTTATTGCCGACTTTCAAGTTGGTCACTTTGGAACCTATTTTAACAATAACGCCGCTACTCTCTCTGCCATTGATCCAAGGAAAGTCATAAATGGCAAAGCGGTATTTCTTGCTTTTCCAATCAATAGGGTTGATTCCTATGGCCCTATTCTGCACCAATACCTCTGATTCACCAATTTGGGGAACAGGAAAGCCTTCCAACACCTCCAAAGGGTTATTAAAGTCTGTACATACAACTGCCCTCTGGGTGTTAACTTGGAGAGGAACAACGTGTTCTAGTTTCCTCTTGATCTCTGTTATTATGATCTCATCGAGTTTTGGCAAGGAGAAGTTATAGGAATCGATATGCCTGATCTCAATTAGTGGTGCCGTCGACATTTTGTGGTTTAAGTGTGTGTTGAGTTACAGAATAACAGTCTTATTCTATAATGTAGGCAATAAAGGGAGCAAAATATCCTAAAGTTGTGTCTTAAGACTTTCCATTCTTTCCATTCGTGTAATGATGGATTCAGTTACTCTTTTCTACTATTAACGTCTCATCCACAGGAAGTTTCCGCGGGCCACGAGGAATCCCACACCTCCTTAATTCAGACTAACTGCAGCCACAACTGCGGTCATAATACCAAAAATGCCCGCTAACTCGTCAAAACTTTCACAATACCGCTCTTATCTCTTTCGCAGCCACAATCCACTCAGTGAGGAATTCAAATAGGCGAACTGCGGATTTTATATGTGTTAATATTGCGTGCTTGTGTGGCCACCATATTTTGATTGTTCTAATTGGGGTCGCAAGATTTTTTTGCATCCATTGCGAACCTTAATGCGAGATGTGGCGGGAAAGGTCAATTGTCGGAGCTTATCAGCGGTACATACCTATGCCACAGTGCGCCAAAGGATAAAATGCGGTAAGGGTGTAGTTTCAAGGAAACAATAAAAAATTGAGGATACCGGATGATAACGGAGGAACTACATTGAATTGAACTACAATAAAGGATTTAATATGAAAAATAAAACAATAGGCTCATAAATTATAGCAACTGGAAGACTAAGTAAATGTCGAAATACTACCATAAGTGTGCCAAGTTGTCTTACTCACCGGCAGTAGCGGCTGCTACCCTTTTTTCCTTGATATCTTTGATATAATCTTCAAACTCCTTCTTTGAATGCTTATTGGTCCATCTTAAGTTGTGTGCTGGGTGGGAAGGTCTGAGGAAAGCGGGATCCACTGTGTTGTGCGGATCATTAATACCAAAAACATTTTCTCTAAAAGTGAGTCCCTCCTTAGGGTAATCTTCCCAGACCAAGCCTCTCTCTCTCAACACTGGTAACAAATATTCAACCATGTCCTCGAAAGTCCCGGGCGTAATGGCATAGGTGAAGTTGAACCCGTCAACATCAGATATTTTTACCCATTTCTCAATTGTGTCAGCAACTTCGTCTGGAGTACCATAGAACACTGGACCCAAACCACCAATGGTAACTAAGTTAGCAACGTAGTCTCTGGTTTTCTTCAACGATGGGTCATCACCTGGGGTAGCCTTGGTCCAGCTTTCAACCGCGCTCTTTATAGCATTGGACCCCACATCTCTCAACTCCTCGTCTCGACCAAACTTACCTAGATCAATCCCAGTCCAACCGCTGAATAATGCTTGGGCACCTTCAAGATCCCCATACGATTTTAAGGTCTTCAATTTTTCTTCGGCCTCTTCATGAGTTGGTGCCACAATAACCGTAACTAAAGCCAAAAACTTGATAGCATCCTCCTCTCTACCGTACTTTGTTGTTGCAATTTCCTTAATATCTTTGATGCTTTTACCTAAGCTTTCGGGAGTAAAACTAGTGATGAAAACAGCTTCGGCTTGCTTCGCAGCCAATTCCTTTCCCTGCTTCGAAGTACCAGCCTGCAAGAGAACAGGGACCCTCTGTGGGGTTGGATCCAAAATATGAGGCCCCGGGACATTAAAGTACTTTCCTTCGAAGTTAATCTCTCTGATTCTTTCAGGATCAGAGTAAACCCCAGTCTGCTTGTCCAAAACTACAGCATCATCTCTCCAAGAAGACAAGAGCAATTCCTCTACAACATCAACGTACTCTTCTGCTCTGTTGTATCTTTCCGAGTGGGGTGGAAGTGGCTCATTGTTTAACAAGTTCCTGGCTGCCGTGTCTAAGTATGTGGTGACAATGTTCCATCCGATTCTACCTTTTGTCAAGTGGTCCAATGTTGAAAGCCTTCTGGCCAAATGATAAGGAGCTTCACTAATAGTGGAAAAAGTCACCCCAAATGACAAATTCTTCGTAACAGCGGCCATAGCACTCACAACTGCGCTTGGTTCGGTGATTGGCCATTGTGCACCGGAGGTGGCAACACTGGTAAGATTCCTTGGACCATTGTACACGTCATATGGACCTAAGACATCGGCAATGAAAAGGGCATTGAATTTACCTCTTTCCAACAACTTAGCCAAGTTCGTCCAGTACTCGATGGTGTTAAACTTGGGCGATTGGTCGTCTGGATGTTTCCAGAGACCTGGAGCCTGTAATCCCGAGCAACCCATATCGAATGCGTTTACAATGATTTGCTTTCTAGCCATTTCTTAAGTGTGTTTTGAGACAATTGGATGGTCGATGGAACCAAGCAAGACACTTGCAATACAAGGATAGTCATTTCGACTTATATCCATTTGAAAACCGTTCGCAACTACTGAGCCACAGCTTCCAGTTGACTTAAACAGAGGCTGATTTACCGCATTGTGGCATCTCGATTCATATTTTGCGTTGATTCGTAATCCTTCTGGTAGAAAGAATGCCAGCACATTATTGTGGCCACTATAGGATATTGCTTAATAAAAGAGATCGGACAATCTGAAGCATATTATGCCGGCCACAAGATCCGTTGATTTTGTTCCTCTTCGAATGCTGTGGTCAAAACTGTGGATTTACAAAGTCGGCCCAAGGGATGACCGATAATGCCGCGACAATCAATACTGTGAACCACATTTTCTGCCTGGTGTCTCACGGTCGGAATGTTTTGCAATGTTGTTGATCCTAAATTGCATGGCTATACTATGCAAGAATAGGTATTTAAATATTTTTAGGTTAGAGATTTAATCAGTATCATTAATATAGTTGCTTAATATTGGTTGGTGGGTTCTTGCTTCCGCATACGATGTAAGCAAATTGCAGCAATATATAAGAAAAGCTACTTGGTGGAAGAAGGATCACTCATACGACCGCTTCCATGATTTCCTAAGATCTTTGATGTGTTCATCAAATTCTTCCTTGGTAAACTCATTGGTCCATCTTAACTTGTGAGCAGGGTGAGAGGGCCTGAGGAATGTGGAGTCTTCAGGGTTATGAGGGTCGGTGGCACCAAACACACTCTCTCTGAAAGTAAGACCTTCCTTTGGATAGTCATCCCAGACCAATCCTCTCTTTCTCAATTCTGGAATCAATTCATCAACAATTTCCTCAAATGTACCGGGGGTTATTGCGTAGGTGAAATTAAAACCATCAACATCAGAAATATCTACCCACCTTTCGATCTCATCTGCCACTTCTTCCGCCGTACCGTAGAACACAGGACCCAAACCGCCAATAGTAATCTGCTTGGCTACGAACTCTCTCGTCTTTTTAATATTGGGGTCTTCTCCTGGAGATGTTTTCGTCCAATTTGAGACAAACCCCTTAACTGCATTTGACCCAATGTCTCTCAATTCTTCTCCCTGGGCGAAATGACCGATATCTATACCAGTCCAACCACTGAACAATGCTTGGGCGCCTTCAATATCGCCATAAGACTGTAATTTCTGGTATTTTTCTTCTGCTTCTTGGCGTGTCTTTCCAATGACAGTTGTCACTAACTGCAAAAACTTAATTGAGTCATTTTCCCGTCCAAATTTGTTTTTAGCCAAGTCTTTGATATCTTTAATATTCCTACTTAAACTTTCAGGAGTGAAATTTGTTATGAAAACTACCTCTGCATGTTTAGCAGCAAATTCCTTTCCCTGCTTCGAAGTACCAGCTTGCAAAAGAACAGGAAGTCTCTGTGGACTTGGATCCAAAATGTGAGGTCCTGGAACATTAAAATAATTGCCTTCGAAATTGATTTCTCTGATCCTATCAGGGTCAGAGTATATCCCTGTCTTTTTATCTAAGACAACGGCATCATCTCTCCAAGATGACAAAAGTAACTCTTCAACCACTTCCACATATTCCTCTGCTCTAACATACCTCTCATCATGTGGAGGAAGAGGTTGATTATTCAATAAATTTCTTGCTGCGCTATCTAAGTACGATGTGACAATGTTCCATCCGATTCTACCTTTTGTCAAGTGGTCCAATGTTGAAAGCCTTCTGGCCAAATGATAAGGAGCTTCACTAATAGTGGAAAAAGTCACCCCAAATGACAAATTCTTCGTAACAGCGGCCATAGCACTCACAACTGCGCTTGGTTCGGTGATTGGCCATTGTGCACCGGAGGTGGCAACACTGGTAAGATTCCTTGGACCATTGTACACGTCATATGGACCTAAGACATCGGCAATGAAAAGGGCATTGAATTTACCTCTTTCCAACAACTTAGCCAAGTTCGTCCAGTACTCGATGGTGTTGAACTTGGGCGATTGGTCGTCTGGATGTTTCCAGAGACCTGGAGCCTGTAATCCTGAGCAACCCATATCGAATGCGTTTACAACAATTTGCTTCTTAGCCATTTTTACTAGAGAGTTAGTTAATTTGAGGTTGTAATGGGGTCATTAACCAAGGATAAAATTCAGATAATTGCCTCTATATAAATGAAGTTTACTATAAGAGTTGGATGATCTTATTTTTACAGCATAGCCGTGTGTGTTTTATAGGTATGATCTTGTTAAAAGTGGTTCTTGCATGCCATTGAGTGCCATGTGCGTTCTAGGAAATTATAGACCCCATTGTGGCTCATTAGTAGTAAGGGCTTGTTACAAATTAGGGTACTGTGGGGAATTGTGGTTCCTGGATATCTTGCACGACTTATACTTTTAGTTTGGAGCATATCTTAACCTAGCATTTCAAACCAATTAAGGTCCTATAATAGCTTCGCATGTACGGAGGAGCTTCTTCCAAATGGTCCAATGCTTTCATTCTACGAAAGGATTTTCGTAATGTGGCTTCTTTGTCCGGCATAATTTGTCTATTGGTTTATGTGCTGAACTGTCGGTTCCACAGTTGCTCCACAGTAGCGGTCCTTATGGAAATCCTTAGGAAAGAAAGATCTATAGTGAACAAAATATTGATTTAAAGAGCGCAGGGATTAGAGATATCCATAAATATAGGAGTTACCCAAGTATGTTGTTCTGCTTTTAAGTAAAATATTCATTATATGACTAAAATACGTAATCGATCAACCAAACATGGCAGAAGTTGAAACACCCACAATGCAGCTTCTCACCAAGAGCGTTGGTTATGGTATCTTGATTGGAGTAGGAGCATGCTTTGCAATTATGATTATTATAGCCACTAAGTTAATGAAAAAGTACCTCCATGAAGATTCACTGTCCACCGAGATGTTTATGGTTGCAAATCGGTCAGTTGGTGTTGGGTTAACTGCTTCTGCTGTTTATTCGTCATGGACTTGGGCAACAGAATTACTGTGGTGCGTCACTATGGTTTACTACTACGGAGTACAGTCTGCATTTTGGTATGGCGCAGGCTTAGCGGTTCACATTTGTTTGATGGCTGTACTTGGTATTGAAGCCAAAAAGAAAATACCCACAGGACATACTTGCTTGGAGATCGTAGAATTGAGATATGGCAAATCAGGTCACCTCCTTTACATGTTTCTCTGCTTGGTAAATAATTTATTACTGTGCTCCTCTATGATTTTAGGGACCGCAGGTGCAATTTCAATTGCATGCGACAACTTGCACATTGTGGCAAGTACAATGCTTATTCCTTTTGGTGTTTTGCTTTATACAGCAGTTGGTGGATTGAAGTCCACTTTTTTAACAGATTATGTCCATTCCTTTATACTTCTCATTGTTCTTTGCTACGTCTGTACAGCAAGTCTCACAAGTGAACATATTGGTGGCATTGATAAGCTTTACAATATTGTTCGAAGCAAGGAATTAAGTGGAGAACTCACATACATTGAGGGTAACTATCAGGGTTCATATTTGACAGGAAAATCCAGAGGAGCTATATTTTTTGGAATCATTCATGCTGTAGGAGATTTTGGATTGACAGTCATGGATAGCTCTTTCTGGCAAAAACTGTTCAGTGCCGATGTGAAGGCCACGGTACCTGGCTATTTACTTGCCGCGTTCTGCATTTTTGCCAACGTGTGGCCCTTGGGTACAATAGTTGGTTTAGCTAATGTTGCATTGGAAGATGACCCAATATTTCCAACATACCCAAGAAAGATGACAGATTACGAGATTAATAGTGGATTTGGCCTCATGTACACTATCAAAGCCTTGCTAGGAAAAAATGCCCTAGCCGCTATGGTTTTAGTTATGTATTTGGCTGTTACATCAACTGTGAGTGCTCAAATGATATCTGTTAGCAGTATTATAAGTTTTGACATCTACAGAAAATACTTTAAGCCAGATGCAAATAACAAACAATTGATCTTTGTTTCTCACGTTGGCGTTGTATTCTTTGGATTATTCAGTGCAGGTTTCCTGGTCATGCTTCACTATGTAGGGGTCAACATGACTTGGCTAGCATATTTCTATGGTTTGGTAATTTGTCCTGGCGTTATTCCCATGGTTTTCATGATTACTTGGAGTGGGCAAACAAAGTTGGCATTCCTTATTTCACCAATAGTTGGGATTGCTTCTGGTCTCGCTGTTTGGGTTGGTACTGCTTATCTGTTTTATAGTGAAGTAACAATCGCCACGTTAGGAAATCAATATCCAAGCATGTATGGGGGTTTGACCACATTGTTTCTACCTGGGGTTCTTTCCATACTTATTAGTTTAGCAAAGCCCGAGAGGTTTGACTGGAGTAAGTTAGCAAACGAAAGTCAATTAATCGGTGACAATAGCCTAGTGTCAAGCGGTTCCGAAAATAGCAGTCAGCAAGAATCGGTTGAGAACCAGGAAACTACTGTTGAAATAATTAATCAATCTTTTGCAAAGGAGCTGGGCGTTTACGAAATTTCGAAGAACGAAGAATTGACCTTCCATGTGAAGGAAGTGTCTGAGAAGGACAGGATTGTGTATACTTATAAGGAAGAGAGACTTCTTGGAATATACACAAAAATCGCATATGCGGCATCATTGTTTGTTCTTCTTATTACGTGGGTTATATGGCCGTTACCATTATATCGTGATTGGATCTGGTCAATAGAATATTTCAGAGGATGGACCATAATGGGATTATTTTGGGTTTACATGGCTTTATTGGTGATCGGTGTTTATCCTATTTATGATGGCCGTCATGCTTTGATGAGAGTAATCTCAGGAATATTTCAGGGAAAATGACTATCGAATGATGCAGACCATCTTGAAAGCGTTATGGGCTATGCTGACCGCATGGATGTGCCTCATTCTTAGTTTCTATTCTACTCCAAAAAATATATAAACATTCCAATAAATGAATACGTGTCAAGAACAAACTAGTATCTGATTATGGAACACGTCGCATCAAATGGCAGAGCCCTCCGGATGCAGAAGGTGGTGAATATTGTGGTTGCTTGGATATCTCCGTAGAAACATGAGGATGGAAAACTGATTTCCAATTACATGACATTTTGTGACTATGGCAAGAGCCAACTATGTTAATAAAATTACTACTGCGACTGTTTCCCACCCAGAAATACGAAAAAGAGGTTCGAGATTCCTAAACCGGGTCGATGGAAAAATTTGCGAAATGTTTAGGTAACAACACATTAGTATTTATCCTCTTAAGGCTCGGACACTCACCCAAAAATAAACATTGGCTATATTGCTCCCGTAAAGTTTCAGTTTCTACAACCTATTACACTCCGGGAGAAGCACTAAATCCAAGTGATATTGAATTATTCCTTAGATATGACTTCGCTATTTTTCCACATTCTGGTTCAAAAGAAAGAAGTAATTGTCCATTAGACCCTAAATTCAAATTTCTTCCTGATATACTAGTGATGTTCTTATTCCACTAGTGACACATGAACTGAGGAAATTCAATTCGAAGTTACGCCATAATTATTTTTTGCATCTCCTTTGAGCTTTATTTGCGTAATAGTGAAAATACATTACTCAGGATGAGTATCAGTTTTACCGTTTTTAATTTATCGTAGTAAAAGTATCCAACAAAATAAAAGCATTTTCAAGCCTTGATGCCACTTCACTCTGAAAAATGATTTGTTGTGTCAATCTTGAAATATTTGGAATAAGCAAAGCCACAGGTAAAAAAGAGGAGCAAATACTTGCTTAGAAAATCTGCTGTTTCAAAGAGTAAACTCAGTTTCGTAATTGATTCCTATAAAAACTCCTGCCATTCTTAAGCCCTGATCCATTTTCAATATTCTGACTTTTGGAAACCAAACCAGTGGTTAAAAAAATTAGCTACTATCTTGCAAATTCGAAGACCCTCGAATGGTTGACCGACTACTCATAACAGGTAATTCAGTATCAGTACCAACACAATTACGAATAAGTTATAAGGGCCACTTTTTTTAGTTTGAAATCCCTCTTGCTTAATTCAACACATGATACGGTGTTCTGATTGTTCAGGGTGTTCCTAGGTACTGTGGTTTCGCATATTGTTCGGAATAGGTCGTGGAAATTTACATACAGTGGTTTCGCATATTGTTCGGAATAGGTCGTGGAAATTTACATACTAGACT
>JAKVQZ010000013.1:0-223324 GCA_030463055.1 Lizanozyma gosingica | reverse complement strand
ATTGCCTTCACTCAGATTCGAACTGAGGATCTCCTCATTACTAGTGAGGTGCCTTACCAACTTGGCCATAAAGGCTGGTGATGTCGGATTGTAAGAGTTCGCCCTCTAAAGACTCAGATAGATCGTGTAATGCCGTAGTGGAAGCGCTAGTCTGATCCTAAGGCGTACGTTGACGTTGGAGTAGCAGCTGTCGGAATCTAGGTCAAGTCTACTATCGTGGGTATCTCTAATACTCTGGTTATCGAACTTATCAATCTTAATATCGATGATAGTCTTGATAACCATAAACCTTGATGATCCTAATACTTTTCCTATTCTCCTCTTTTGGGTTCAGTGTGATATTTATACTCTCAGCCAGGGTGCAAAGTCCTGTCCGAGATCAGTGGTCGTGTCTACGATGGAACGGAAGAGCAAATCGTGCTTAGGTCAGCCTAGAGAGCTAGGATCCTAACATCGATGTTTGTGGATCTTTTCAGTTCAGTCATAGTTAAAAAGAATAAATGCCCTTCTTAAAAAAAGCCCTTCTTTCGTTGACACCTGGGTATAAGAATGCTAGGGAAGTTGAGTCATGTATCGTAAGTAATCAGGTTTTCATTTATAGCTGATCTGTAGAAGTTTGCAACTTACTTACAATCTTTTTCGTATTATTTTATGGTTTTTACCTCAATATGATTGTTCTCTGCAAATAAAACATATGCTTTAGATAAGTTTATACTTCTCAAATTCAAATATTTTGTTCTGATTGAAGTGATTTATAGTCTCATAATAAAAAACCTTGATTGTCAAAAAGATTCAATAACCATTTGAAATGGTTAAAAATATTGCCTTCACTCAGATTCGAACTGAGGATCTCCTCATTACTAGTGAGGTGCCTTACCAACTTGGCCATAAAGGCGAATTGACTGGTGGAGCTTCCTAACGTGTTCTGTTCAAAACTAATTTTTGTACTTCTAGGCTTACGTAAGTACTCTGTAAGCAATTTCAATTTGGAACTTGAATACCATAGAATGTCATATTACTACACTCTCATTTTCATCATCATTAATTTGCATTCAATCCCGAGTTCTGTTGGGGACCCACCGCCTATATATAACTTCCGTAACCTTGTAGCCCATTAGTATTTGCACAACCTTTTGTCGATCGTTTAAGGTTTCATTGTTAATCACCTGCTCAAATTGTTGCTTCAGAGGGACATCAACATATACCAAAAGTAAGTTCTTCTTGACCCCATGGATAATCCGAGCAAGCGTACCAATATCAAACCAGTCGATATTATAAGTTCCATCGTTCAAAACAACCGAAATAGCATGTTCAGCGTGGCTAAAAGGGGGGCCGCGCTTATACAACAACATATCACAACCAAATTTGATACCAGAACGCACACACCAGCCATGGGATCTGAAGTGATGATAAACCACGTAATCCAAAATAAACTTATTCTCAGGGACAAGTCCTTCCAAGTGCTGGTGACAACAGTAGAAAAATGAGTCCCATATTCCCATATTGGTAGAATCCTTCAGATTCACTATGTTGACTGCTTCAAGACCAAATTGCAAAAAGAAGGCCTCTGTAGGTTGAAGCTGTAAAAATTCCAAGTTTCGTGTGACCGTGTTGGTGGTGAAGTCTATGTAGTCATAATTTTCTTGGTCTTGATGTATTATTGAATCTGTGAAAACGCTGGATCCGTCAGGTGCCTGTTTCCTCATAGTAGCTACTTTGGCTTTCTGTTCTTCAAGTACAGCCGCATCTTCTTCTGTAATGAGTCCTTGACGGGCCTTCATCTCCAATTCTTGCAATAGTGCTCGCTCCAGCTTGAAAAGGGACCGTTCCATTCTTCGTTTCTTAGTGATGTCTTCCAAGGACATTGTCGACGTATCGTCTGTTTGTAAACGCATATTTGTACGTTCACGCCAAGTGGGATCTGACCTACTCAATGTACCCTTTCCGAAAAATCCTTGCTGCCAGAGCTGCATCATTTGGCCGTCATCATATACTCCAAAGGTACCATCTTCCAGCAAATCGACCCTTATTGAAGTAGTTCCCACTTGCGGAGGAGTACGAAGAATGCATCTAATGTAGAAGAATCCAAAGTACATCCACGAAAGCGGGTTGTGAGGGAATAATGGAGGAAGGGTGCCATAGAGCTCGGTCGAAAGCTTTACCGGTAATGGACGACTATATAATTGATGTAACTGTTTACTGTTCTTTTTCCTTGCCATTTTTTGAGTAGTTCTGGGGAGAATGCCTACAACGCCAATGTCGATTCCTTACAATTGATCCAAACAATCACCTAGTAACGTATTATCCAAAAAGAATTTTCATCTCACTGAAGATACTCTAAAACACTTGTTAGTATATTTTCATTTAATCAAGCATGTTATCAAATGTTCAAAATGCATTGAGTGAATCAGATACCGTTGTAGTCTATTGAGAAATCTGTGCTCACATTGTCGTTAAACTTCGATACACTTAGTAGGTTTTATCATCATAATCAATTGCATTGAATACATTCTCAATATTTGTACATACATTTCATCACTCCATAATACTGGAAGACAATGCTTTCCAAGAGTAAAAAAAGAACATCCCAATTGATTCAAGTTAAATTAAATCTACATCCAAGTATATAAGGAAAAATTTTCTAAAGTAAAAGTTGCGGGTAACACCTTTCAAAGATGTAGAAAAAAATGCTGATGGCTAAAGCTCAAAAACGAACATAAAACTTTGCACCGCCTACATATTACAATATATACCAAAATATGCTGACGGAATAGCTATTCAACAAACTTTCTGTTGTCATAGTGAAAAATCCTTTTCATAGGGAGAGTTATAAAAGCAAAAAAACTTGCCGTTCCCAGGAATCGAACTTGGGTTTCTTCGGCCACAACGAAGTGTACTAACCACTATACTAGAACGGCTGGCTTGTAGTTTTATCTAAAAAACATCCCTAAAACAAAATGCATTTAAATTGGTAGCGCCTTTGTTGGTGTAAGGGTGTCGCGGAGTTGTCTTGTAATGGCTACCAATGACGTTGGCCCCTGGGTATAAGCATGCTAGGGAGTGTGGGTCATGTATCGTAAATAATCAGGTTTTTATATATGGTTGATCTGTAGAATATTGTAACTGGTTTACAATCTTTTGAATATTAGGTTATAGTTTTTACTTGAATATGATTGTTCTTTCAAAAAAAAAAGCAGCCAAGAGAAGTCGAATCATGTATCGTAATTACTCAGCTTTTTATATATGGCTAATTTGTAGAAGATGCTAACTTGCTTACAATAATTTTAATATTAGGTTATAGTTTTTACCTAATATGATTATTTTTTCAAAACAAAAATAGAGAATAAATGTTGAGGAGTCATAACTCATGAACAAATTCTACAACTTTTGCTCGAAAATACTATTCCATTTCAAAAGAATAGTTTCATATAGGAAAACCTGGATTTTTACTTATCTGCACAATTGGGCTCATTCTCTATTGTAAGCACTAAGAGGAACTTGTCTAATTTTCCATCATGTTGCCTTTTCCAGTATAAGGAATTTTGCTAGATAATGCTACTTAGCTTATCAAGAACTACAAACTGGAATTGCTAAGAAATGAATTGAATTAAAATTATTTCCTTTCAAATAATCTCCAATTACAAGCAATAATTGCTATGGGGCTTTAGAGCAGAATCTACATAGTGTATGCTGTAGTTCAAGACCTGAAATGGTGAGTAGAACTCTTATAAAATGCAGAAGTAAAAGGGACACAATAGTGGCTTAACCGCGCTACCACACAATATATGGAACCTTTGATAAAATGAATGATAAGATAATATGGGGGTCATATTTTATGAGTATACATGCAACCGTTATCAAATCCAGGTCAATGTCGAAAGCAAGCTCATTCCTGTGTCAGAAATGCGGTGTTTCCATAACTGTGGATGAATCCATAGGGAATATGACTCCAGAGCAATTCGACTTGGTACGAAATTCTACCTCTAGACCTTCCTTACAAAGCACTACAGAAACTGATCCCAAGACATTTATTCCCAAATCCCGACTAGATTTGTACAAGTCATTAAGTGACTCCAACTTGGAGCCCTCTTTAATTGTGGATAACATTTCAGGGCTGAATGACTTGCATAACGAGACGGTCAGCACTGCGGATAAAATGACTGTGAATTCATCCTTTATAGTAATTGATGATGTTTCACCGACTCAGTCTACTTTAGAGATTGCAAAAAACGGTGAAGATAACCCAGCTGCTGGGAAAATAAATAATGGTGATTCTATTGAGAGTACTGACACAAGTAATGCGATGGATTCGGAGGCGTTGGAACTGGAATCCGAACAAACAGACAATAACCCCGAAGATGGATTCAATTTATCTAAGCAGATAAATAAGCTAAGCAGAATATTTGATATTTTATCCACTGATTCTTATGAAAAGCATCCGTTGTGCTTGGATTGTTGTACCTTATTAATGGATAATCTTCGTCTTAAATTTGATCTGCTACAAAAGGAGAAGGAGAATTATCTCAATTTTTTGAGAAAACTCAGAGAAAAAGATCGTATAATCGATGGAGATTCCCAGTTTCTTGAATCTAAATTGGCCAAATCAGTTGATGAATATGGTACATTAGTGGAAAAGAGACGAGATGCATTAAAAGAATTACAGGATTTGGAGTTGTACAAGAAAGAATTGGATGCGAATCTATGCAAACTTAAATCAGACATCCAAGAATTGAGTAACTCCCAATTAAACGATTTGCTTCTCCTAAGAAATAAGTTCCAATTAGACGTTCTGAGAAAAACAAATGAAATTGATAAGGTTAAAGCATATCATCAATCCAATTTGAACCAATTGGACCATCTTCGAACTTTAAATGTTTACACCAGTTTCTTCAACATATCTTTTACTGATCAATTTCCCACTATCAATGGACTAAGGCTCGGTTATAAAGTTCCTTGGCCAGAGGTGAATGCCGCACTTGGTAATGTGGCATTACTTATGGACTTTTTGATTCGAAAACTAGCCTTACAGATTGTGGGTTTTAAGATTGTGCCCATGGGACTGCAATCATTTATTCTAAAACTAGTGAAATCAGATGATGGTCATGAATCTGGCCATCAGGACGAAAGTGCAAAAGCAACATTAAATTTGTTTGCATCTACTGAATTTTCCTTAGGGGCATTCTTCAATTTCAACAAGTTGGATGTTGCTATGATTGCACTTTTGGAAGTGCTCAGCCAAATCCAGCAGAGCGCGAAGACAGCTAACAGAGATCTAGAGTTTCCTTTTAAAATATCGGCCAAACGAGATACAATTGGGAATCGCAGCATAAGAGTTACGTCTAATCAAGAGTGGAACGAAGGGTGTCGGCATCTTTTGACTAATTTAAAATGGCTTTTGGCATACGCAACTGTGAGTTCGTAGAATTGATGCTTTTGCTCAGGGTCTTCTGTTATAGAATAATACACTAGTGCAATTTTCTGCTCATTTTCTTATTCGATGTTTGGTTGTAGAATCGCGCTAATCCAAAAACACAACATATGGGATCAAACCACTTCCTTTGGTTTACGAATTCATTTATTGCCTTTTTCAAATATTTCTAACATATGACTGAACTAAGCAATACCTATCAAAGGACCATAGCGCATTATGTAGCATTGTTTGTTCCATCAGAAATTCAATAGTTAAAGTTGTGGAGTAGCAAACTTGCCGGTGACACACACAAATTAACGAAATAACAGTAAGAGTTACACCAACTTGATACAAAGCTTAAAGAGCACGCACTCTTAGTATCGTGGTACTCGCTCATGGCATTGCCAATTCAACTCTCGAACAATTAGCCAGTTATATATAGTTAGCCCACCATGAAGAAATTGTATAAGTATACATCTGAGTACTGGATCTATGCGGGAACTCGAGAATTCCTGCACTACATATACGAGATCACCAGTCCAGAGTATAACTAGGTACAAATGTGGAACATGGATGACTTTCCTGGTTTTGGATGTAATGAACCCATTCTATCAAGAGAAGTGCCACAATGACATGTCTACTAGTAGCTGTCCTATAGTGTATGTGGAGCAGCTGCTAGCTCAGGATTGAGCACTGAGTCGTAAGAGAATAAATTCGCATATAGAAAGAGCAAATGATCCCGGTTACAGGATTAATAGGAGAACATGCAAATTCACATTGAAAGAAAACAACGGAAGTGCAATATCAGAAATTAATAGACAAACAGCAAATGCAGCAAACGCAGCAAACGCAGCAAACGCAGCAAACGCACCATTGTACTCGTCGACGTATTTTCAGTTGTCCAACTACTACAAATCAGAGTTCAATCCAACCAGTGGTTTAAATAGTAATAGTGAAGATCTCGCCCCGGTTAAACTTTTTTCCGCCATTCCTATATTGGACCACTGCGAAAACACTTAAGAAGATATGTGCAGTGTTATAGGCCATCTCCTAGGCTTATTGGGAGAACGATGCAAACATAATGCAAAGGCAGTTCTCTCGGTATACCCAGCCACATTTAGATGTGTTCTAATTCTCCTGGTACAACAATGCACAGCTAATTCCAGCTAATTCCACCCAATTGAAATTAGCTATTGTCATTCAGTGCATTAAGTAGGAGATTGATGCCCTGCTCCAGGTGGACCTCATGAAATTGCTTTTTTCGCACTCCAAGCTTTTTGGTTCCTGCTACAAACAATAAATGCCATTTTTTCGTTGTGCGTCGATTCGGACGAAAAAGGAAATAGACCAGATTCGTGTAGCAGCCAAAAGGAAGACAGAACATATACGCAGGCACAGAGATCAATAACTACACACTGCAAACTTGTCCACGGCTGAGCTTTCTGATAGCTTAGACAGATAAACATTCGTTCGTTCTGTTTGCATTGCCTTTGGTGCTTGAATCTTCTGCCTTTTGCTGCTAACCAAGCATTTGCCCCTGAAATCGAAGCCTCCGTCCGCAAGAGAAACAATCAAATTCGTTTGCTGCTAATTCTCAAGCTAATCAGGGGAAACAACATTGACGATGGCACCGTCACCCCTAGCGTATGTGCTGATTCTTGCAATCGTGGGGCTTTCCATAGCTTCCGGTGGTATCTCCCTAGCCTCTTACATTCGAGATACCTTTAGAGGTCCAATCATTTTAGCATTCAGCGTGGGCAGTTTTGCGCTAGGTACTTCATCACTACTTGTACTACTACTTCTCCATTGCATTACTTTCATTCACTTAGTCATACATCTGGTCTTCACATTGTTCCACATTGCTAGCGGTACTTTATTGTTGGGCCATCTTGCATCGAGAGCCAGAGTGCCTCGTCTTCTCACTGTGCTGATACCGGTGCTCCTTATGGTCAACACCATAATCTCCACCATTTTTGCGTGGTGGAAGTTATCGACTCTATACTTGCATTGGCTCACGGATATCGAGGACCACGACTTGGAAAATAACGTCATCAATGATGAAATCCAAACGATTGTTCCAAGTAGGAGACTGTCGTTGGAATCTACAAACAGTGTCAAACATGCAGATTTCTTGAATGTCCCTCGATTACAGGTTTCGGAGGTAACTAAGAAAGCATCTGAAAAAACCTTGGTTAACGAGACCCAATTAATCACTGATGAAGTTGGCCAAGCCAATTGCGCTCCATTTGTTGAACAAGATACTGGGTTTGGCATTGAATTGCGCTCTCCCGATATACCGTCGGCCAACTTTGACTCCAATAAGTCAACTCTCATAGGCTCTGCAAGCTCTGCAAACAATGGTAAAAGCATCAAAACACAGCATATCAGCTATCGGTCTGCAAGCTTCTTGTTTGCATCAAGCAATGAATTTACACCAAGATCCGAATCAACCGATAGAACATTCATACCCAAACAGGAATCAGAATTCAGTCTAGATCAAGGTACGTCTTCCAAGCTTCCAAAGGTAAGGAGAAAATCTAGATGTAATCAATCGAATGATTCTCGATCGCCTAATAAGCTGCGTTATGGTTATGATTGCAAACCAACAAATAAAAATGTACCCGAAAATACCAAAAAAGAGAAGAGGCTTCTGATAAGTAATGAAAAGGAATTGCTATCGAATATTAACGAGTCATTATTACCGCCATTATTAAGACAAGGGGAAAGTCCTATTCTTGAAAAGCAAAGAAGACAACACGAGTTGCAATTTCTAGAAGTGCAAAAAAGACAATTTCAAAAGCAGAACGCTTCTTGTGGGTCTGCTAAAGTTATCAGATCAAATTTAAATCTAGAAAAGCAATCCGATCCAGCTATTGAGTTGTCCAGAATTCTGGAGGCAAATTACTTTTCGGACAGTGATAGTGGAAAGTTATCGTTCATTGAAGAATTCGGAGGTGGCTCAACTTTTAACCAAAATGCATTCCCTAATTTTGATGGCGTATATACAAATCAACACGCAAACAAAGAGGAATCACAACCTGTCGTTGAAAACACTTCCGAAGAAGGTATTTCTAATCGAGAACAAGGCAGCCCATCTCACAATAAATACATTACTTCATTTAGCGGTCTTGAAAAAGTGGATGGATATAAGCAATGGGATCCTAAAAGAATATCAAGCAAGACCAGTCCCGAAACGAATGTTAATCATATTTCACTTGTGGATTGGATAAACAATTCCGAAAATTATGCACAAAGAAAACTGAGTTCAGGAGTAAGAATTGCCTCCTTTTCAGCACAATCATTACAGGGCTCTTCTGAAGAGAAGCTACCAAGAGCGTATACATACGATGATTTAATGCTTGATGACAAACAAAGAAATATTACAAGTTATTTCCTAAGAAGTTCTCATATCAAGGAATATACGCAAAATGAAGCTTTCGATAAAGTTTATGATGTGACAGTGAATCTGGAACAAGAGCCCGTGAAATTAAATCGAGAAAATTCAATAGCAAAAAGCGACCGCCATTTTAGTGAGCTTCCTTCAACGATTCTGGAGAGATCTGCTAGTGCACCCTCCTTACATACTTTTAGAAAGCAGAGCGATAATACAGAAAGCTCAAGAATCAGTTCAGGTACTGGATACTCTGAACTGGAAGTCGACCAGTCTTTGAAGTTAACAACCATTAATGCTGACCAATTAGAGGATGATGCTCCTCAAACACCCAAATCATCTCCTATCAAAAAGTTCTTCCAGCAATCGCCTAGGAAGTTGAGCACGGTGTTTAAACGAAATTCCCGTGCAAGTTTTGATGCAAGCTACATGTATCCAAGACACAGGCCAACTGGATCATGCGCTTCTAATCAATACTCGATGCATTCAACTGCTTCCTCCAAATCGTCTCCTAAGAAATCCCTAAAGTCTATCCTTACTTACAAAGGACTGCTGCAGAAGGACAGCAGAATGGATTTATCATGGAGAAATTCACAGTCATATAATTCACAGTCATATAATCCACAGTCTATGATCCCAGGTATGCATCAATCACATTGTTCAGTGCCAAACTTCTCCTCGTTCCAGTTAGACTCGGGGATCGTGGATCACTATTATACTAAGATGACAGCTCCGGACTTACGCTTGGACAAGATCGAAGCTTGGGACATTAATACGGTTCAAGACTCTGATAATTCCCGTGTCAGCTCAGTTCCTAGTGCAGTTATAGGACAATACGACCGTGAAAAATGGAGAACTTTGAAGAATTTAAATGTTGAAGGTATCGGGATAAATTCATCTCGGCGAGTTTCTACTTAATGCAGGCATACAGCGGAATTCATGCATACTTTTGCCAATTCCATAGAAATCATCATTATACCAATTAAGTCATAGAATGACTACATTACAACTAGCTAATTGGAACTACAAAAAACAGAGACTAACAACAAAACTGTTAAAATGTATTTTCTCGACAGGCACCTCATTTTTTGCAGGAAGCTCCTACATTTCGCAGCAAACTACAGTTGACTGCGTTTCCTTTCCTCCATATATAAAGGACATCTGCAATAGAATATTCAGCAGATATTGCATACTTACAGCGAGTTGCGTACTGTTTTTCATCTCCATAAATGGGAGTCTTTCCAAGGTCTTTCGCACTATGAGGTACACAGTCAATTCCAATTCTATTTAAATAATGGTAAGCTAGAATAGGAATAGATGCAAAAACATCCAATGACTACAAACTATGTTAGTCCTTCAATTGCACCAGATTAAACATCCACTAGAATTGCAAGATGTTTATAGATCTAACATATGTAAATTTACCGTGTGGTTTACACTTACTTTAGTTCCTCCAAGTTCACACAGTATTGAATCTGGATTTTAAATACAATAATGTGATACCCCATTTCCCACTGAATATACTCTCCATAGCCATTCCAAGTCTGCTTATGTTGTCAACTGTACACTCGGCCCTTTAATCAGCTTTCATGTAGTTGGCATAGGGTGTGGAAATGCCGTTGATTTCGAAATGCCGGTTTTGTGTCGTCTTCATTTTTCAATGTAGAAACTTAGTACGAGTATGCGATGAGATGGCATCGTTCACTTTCTTTTAAAGCACGAGCCTTCAGAAGCAGCCATGGATGACGAAGACTTGTTTAGCGTCTTCAGTGAGAAGCCAGTGTCAGCACCCCCCGCTGCGCCAGTAGAAGTATCTACTCCATCCGCAGAAAAGCCCAACCTCAAAAAGAGAAAGGCAGAGGAAAACGGCAAAGAAGAGTCAAAAAAGAAGAAGGATCCAAATGCCCCCAGCAAACAGGAAATCAAGGCAGTTGTATCCGATGCCACCCTTGTGGAGGCATCGAGAGAAGTTGCCGCTTCCGACGGGTTAATGGCCGCTTCCAGTGCAGTGGCCAGCGACGGAAAGGGCCAGTTGAAATTGAGACATCAGGTCAGGCACCAGGTGGCCATTCCTCCTGACTACCCCTATGTTCCAATTGGTGAACACAAAAGACAGAATGAGGCCCGTACGTATCCATTTACGTTGGATCCATTCCAAGACACGGCCATTTCTTGCATAGACAGAAACGAGTCGGTGTTGGTCTCGGCCCATACATCGGCCGGGAAGACAGTGGTTGCCGAATATGCTATTGCCCAGTCGTTGAAGGAAAAACAAAGAGTTATTTATACCTCACCCATTAAGGCCTTGAGTAACCAGAAGTACAGAGAACTTTTGGCGGAATTCAAGGATGTGGGTTTGATGACTGGTGATGTGACCATCAACCCCGATGCCGGGTGTTTGGTCATGACTACCGAGATTCTCAGAAGTATGTTGTACAGAGGGTCTGAGGTCATGAGAGAAGTGGCCTGGGTCATTTTTGACGAGGTCCATTACATGAGAGACAAGTCCCGTGGTGTTGTCTGGGAAGAAACCATTATTTTATTGCCTGATAAGGTCCACTATGTTTTCCTTTCGGCCACCATTCCTAATGCTATGGAATTTGCAGAGTGGATTGTCAAGATCCACAACCAACCCTGTCATGTGGTTTATACTGATTTCCGCCCCACACCCTTGCAGCATTATTTGTTTCCCACTGGAGGTGATGGTATACATTTGGTTGTTGACGAAAAGGGAACCTTCAGAGAGGAAAACTTCCAGAAGGCCATGGCATCCATCAGTGACAACATCGGCGATGACTCAAGCAGCGCCGACTCGAGAGGGAAGAAGGGCCAAACATACAAGGGAGGAAATAAGGATGGTAAAGCAGATATTTATAAGATCGTCAAGATGATCTACATGAAAAGATATAATCCTGTTATTGTGTTTTCGTTTTCCAAGAGAGATTGTGAAGCCTTGGCTTTGAAGATGTCCAAGTTGGATTTCAACACTGACGAAGAAAGAGATGCCTTGACCAAGATTTTCCACAATGCCATCAACTTATTGCCAGAGGCTGACAGAGAATTACCCCAGATTAAGAATATTTTACCATTATTGAGGAGAGGTATTGGTATCCATCATTCTGGTTTATTGCCCATTTTGAAGGAAATTATTGAGATTTTATTTCAGGAAGGGTTGTTGAAGGTCTTATTCGCTACTGAAACTTTCTCCATTGGTTTGAACATGCCTGCCAAGACTGTCGTATTCACCTCTGTCCGTAAGTGGGATGGTGTTGGATTCAGATGGGTATCTGGTGGTGAATACATTCAAATGTCCGGTAGAGCAGGTCGTCGTGGTTTAGATGATCGTGGTATTGTCATTATGATGATTGATGAGAAAATGGAACCTCAAGTTGCCAAAGGTATGGTTAAGGGTCAAGCGGATCGTTTAGATTCTGCTTTTCACTTGGGATACAATATGATTTTGAACTTGATGAGAGTTGAAGGCATTTCTCCTGAGTTTATGTTGGAAAACTCTTTCTTCCAATTCCAAAATGCATCTTCTGTTCCTCAAATGGAGAAGGATTTGAAGCAACTTGAAGACAGTAAAGATTTAATTCAAGTGGACGACGAACCCACAGTCAAGGAATACTATGAATTGAAGAAACAATTAAATAAATACCAAGAAGATGTGAGACAAGTCGTGACCCACCCTGGACACATTCTCCCCTTCTTGCAAGCCGGTAGAGTTATAAAGATTAAGATTGGTGACTTTGACTACGGCTGGGGTATGGTTACAGCCGTGAGCAGAAGACATAACAAGAGAAATCCATCGCAGACATACACCGACCACGAATCGTATGTTGTCACAGTCTTCGTTTATACTATGTTTGTCGACTCACCAGTTAATTTGATCAAACAATTTAATCCTGTTTTCCCTGAAGGTATAAGACCCGCACAGAATGGGGAGAAGGCCAGAGCAGAATACATCCCCATCACTTTGAATTCAATTGAAAAAATCAGTAGCGTGAGATTGAAGGTTCCTGAGGACTTGAAGAGTTCCTCCGCCAAAAAGACATTATTGAAGACCATGAAGGAATTGCCCAAGAGATTGCCCGATGGAATTCCTTTAATGGATCCCGTGGCAAGCATGAAGATCGACGACGATGACTTCAAGTTATTGTTGAGAAAGATAGAAGTGTTGGAGTCCAAGCTTATGGGCAATCCCTTATATGGTTCTGCGCGGTTGGACGAGCTCTACAAGAAGTACGAAAGCAAGGTGGGCATCGAAGAGAAGATGAAGAGCTTGAAGGATAAGATTTTGGAAACCCAAGCAGTCATCCAGTTGGAGGATTTGAGACACAGAAAGAGGGTCTTGAGAAGACTTGGATTTGTAACTCCGGATGATATCATCGAATTGAAGGGTAGAGTTGCGTGTGATATCAGTACCGGGGATGAAATCTTATTGACTGAACTCATTTTCAACGGTACTTTCAATGACCTCAGTGCCGAGCAATGTGCGGCATTGCTCTCATGCTTTGTCTTCCAGGAACGGGCCAAGGAAGTTCCCAGATTGAAGCCGGAATTGGCCGAGCCCTTGAAGTCGATGCAAGATATGGCTTCGAAGATCGCCAAGGTGTACCGTGAGAGTAAGATAGACGTGGTTGAAAAGGACTATATTGAGTCCTTCCGGCCCGAGTTGATGGAGGTGACTTATGCATGGTGTAAGGGGGCCTCTTTCACTCAGATCTGTAAAATGACCGATGTGTACGAAGGGTCGTTGATCAGAATGTTCAAGCGTCTTGAGGAGATGCTCAGACAGATGATTGTGGCGGCCAAAACCATCGGGAACGCTGCACTTGAGGAGAAGATGGAGAAGGCTACAGAATTAGTCCACAGAGATATTGTCTCTGCTGGCTCCTTGTATCTCTGAGCAGGTACGTACGTATAGATGTATATTATGGAATGAATTTCTAGTTTGTAAGTTGCATATACACATTTTGACATCTTACTTGGTGTAGAATAATTATTGCACTATTCCACATACATTCAATAGAGTAAGATGTATAAAGAGAAAGTAGATTCCTCGTTACATTGTCATATAATGCTCTATAGTACACGGTCTACGTATACAATAATATATAACGCATCATATATACAACATAGGCCACATAGATCCATCAAGACATCGGTAGTGTTACACGTACATGTAAGACATACAATTACAATGGCATATGCTATAATATATATAATGTATATAATGTATATAATGTATAGGAAGGATATGAAGGATATGATATCCCATTATTTGTTGTTTGCTAATCTGCAAATCAACTGCAATGGGAGTTAATTTAGAATACATTTATTTCATTGTCAAGTCTAGGATTCCTACCTAGTTCGTCTCAAGAGTAGTCCTTCTTCTCCTTTAGGTATTATAGCCTCATTTTACAAAAGTTACGTTTCGTTAGTTATTATACGTCTTCTTTGCTCTGAATGTACCCACAGATATAAAAGGGACTCTCCAGAACACTGTTCGGACTGTACTACTTTTGTTTCCTTAGGCTGGAAATACATATAGACCTACGCCTGAACTTACCATTCATAAAATTTTTTTTCTATGTTAATACTACAATTTGTATTCTGATATTTCTACACTATCGTTTCCTACTTAAGCTCTTCGATTCTATTGCTCCTCTGCACTTACAACATACCACATTTCCCCTATCCATCTTTAAGTCGTAAAATGTATGCCACAAACTGGCGCAGTTCCCCGGATTTGATGACCCAGAAAATTAAATTAAGGATTTCGCAACTTTGGCCTTCTTATATTCTTCACTACTTCTTCTTGTTATATTCTGCTTCAATTGCGTTTGTATATATATCCATACTTGGGTACATTGCTTGTTATATACATTGGCAATATTAGGATACTACAATGCCTAAAGATAGACAGCTCCGCGTAGGAGAGGTGGAACTCCTCTTTGTCAAGTCTAAGGTATACTTGCATCCCACGCCCTCAAAAAGAGACAACATCTGCGGATTTTTGAGTCTCACCAGGGGTCCGTTGTCAACAAACACAGATATCCTTCTATCGTTTACTGCGGAGAACCAGTTATCCAAAGAAGAGCTTAAGGCTTACGAGCATGCAGATATCCAACAGGTTGATTTGGACTTGGAAGCCCTCCTGGTAGGGGGCAAGAGACTGGCTAATGGAGTAGCTCCCAAGAGACCAGATGATCGCATTGTGACAAAGCCACCGGTTTCCATTTTACTGGGCTACTCGTTCAGTGTGCCATTGTCATTTGTGTTTTCCATCCAGGTAAGAAAACCGTCTTCAGGCTTTTGGCACGGGTCAATAGTTATCAACACCAAGGACGGCGAAAAGCTCCCTATAATATTTTTCCACGATAACGAGTCAGCTTCTACTTTGCGTGAACAGAAGGTCCGCAACCAACGTTTTGACCCCTTTGGCTCTGGGGGTGAGTTGTATTGGGGCGGAGACGATTTCATGAAGGCATTGCTGACGTTCATCAGAGTCGTAAAATCAACGGTCGAGACATCTGTCTTTTTGGTCAACCCTGATGAAGATGATTTGCGTAATTTTGCCAATACCCGTGGGAAACCAAGATCTGATTCCAATAATCTGCAACCACCACCAAAGGTGAAGGAATTCAAACTTCCTAATTTTGGAAAGCTCTTGAACAATGCAAAATGGAGAGTTTTGGAAACTGTTGCTACTTTGGGTGCGCAGACCAAGAATCAAGTCGTTGACTTGGTCGATGAACATGCACCTTTGACGGTGAAGCAATTGATCAATAAACCGGAAGTCCGTAAGATTGGCGACGACTTTGACAGCGCTCGTATTTACTTGGCTAAATGGGCCCAACAGGTGAAAGAAGAGGCTCAGGAAAGTCTGAAGAAGTTCATGCTTGAAGACGATATCTACAATCAAATCAACAAGGAATTGGGCTCTGATGAATATTTAACCGAAGAAGAAATTAATAAAACTTCCCGCAGAGACCCCATCAATTTGAGAGAATGGGAATCGTTCTTTGATTATTCGGGAAGATTGACAGTCACTGTTAATGAGATCAAAGGCAAGATTTTCCATGGGGGTTTGGAACCTGAAGTCAGAAAGGAAGCCTGGTTGTTTTTGCTAGGTGTCTACCCCTGGGATTCCTCTGCTAAGGAAAGAGAAGAATTGTATGCTAGCTACGAGACAGCATACTCCGAATATAAGTTGAAATGGCTAGAAGATCCCGACAAGAGAGCCACTGAATTCTGGATTGACCAGAAACATAGAATTGAAAAGGATATCCATAGAACCGACAGAAATATTGAGATCTTTCAAAGCAAAAGGCAAAAGAAAGTAAATACTCAGAGAGAGAATGCACCTTCTCGTGACCCTCAAGAAAGAGAATCTTCCCCGGAGACACCTGATGAAGCTAGCGAAGAAGAGGTAGAAGAAGAGGAAGAGGACGAGTTTGACATTTCGAATATCAAAAATCCTCACTTATTCAATTTGAGAGAAGTTTTGCTCACATACAACGCGTACAATGTGAATTTGGGTTATGTTCAAGGCATGTCCGATCTCATATCCCCATTGTATGTGCTTTATCAGGATGAGGTTCTAACATTTTGGACATTTTCCAAGTTTATGGATACAATGGAAAGAAACTTTGTTCGAGACCAATCGGGTATGAAGAAGCAGATGCTTACGCTCAATAAGCTCTTACAATTTATGTTACCCAAACTTTACAAACATTTGGAAAAGTGCCAATCAGTTGATCTCTTCTTCTTTTTCCGGATGCTTTTGGTTTGGTTCAAACGAGAGTTCGATTGGGACAATGTATTGCGGCTTTGGGAGATATTATTTACCAATTTTTATTCTAGCCAGTTCCATCTTTTTGTTGCCCTAGCGGTCCTCAGCGACAACGAGCGGATCATAGTACAGAACCTCCAGCAATTTGACGAGGTTTTGAAGTACATGAACGATCTTGCGATGAAGATGCATTTGGAGCCTTTGTTAATCCGCAGTGAGCTTTTGTTTTTGCGTTTTAAGCGAATGATCGATATTATTGACAGGGAAAATGCAGTTGCCAGGAGCAAGGGCACTTTCGATGCTGTAGTGCATGTGGACTCAGATCTCAGACAGTTGTTGAGTAAGGAACCCATTATTCAGAAGGAAACAGAGAGACCTGAAGGTGCAGGTGGAGGATAGGCTGTAACGCAAGGTTTATTATTATATTATTATCAATTGAGTATGGTATGGAATGCATGTGACTTCTTTTTCGTTACTGGGGAATAATAAATTGCAATTATCAATTATTATATTACATTGTTACATTACATCATTTTATGGTATTGCTATTGTAGAACTGTCCTGTGCAACCGTTGCCTCTTGAAAGCTGGCATATTATCCCAAACAGGGCACTCAGTAGTGTGACCCACTTCCCAACTGGTATACTCCATTGGAATATACGGTGCATCTCATCGCTTTCCTAAAACGGATACATGCTGCGCACGTTCCCTCACCCAGAATATTATAGATAGGATTTCTACTCCGTAACTATCAATAGTTCACAATTGCTATTACTATTAGTCAGTTCCAGTGTCACTATCGCCACTAGTATTAGCATTATTAGCAACGTATATTGCTATCTTTGTCCATATAGGTTGCGATGAGCGAGCGCTTGCTCAAGAGACAACAGGAGCACTATGGTGACGAGGAGGAATACGGAGAATACGAGGACTTCTCATTCTCAAGCAGAACCAAATGGATTCTAGGCGCCATAGGGGGGTTCCTTGCTGTTGGAGTCCTCTATTTCTTGGTGGTGCTTATACCCGGGTACTATGTGCCTGAGGCAGTCGAGTTGACGGAAATTGTCAGGGTGGGCGAACTAGAGGTGCAGTTATCGCCGTTGGATGGTTCTAGACTCAAGCAGTTGGGTTTGGGGAGTGGCAACAGATATGGTGACATTTATGGCGATAAAGGGTATGCGTCTGATGATAACGAAGATGGTGGACTTGATGGTGAAGTGGACGCTGAAGTAGACGCTGACATTGATTCTGGTAAACGCTCTGTGGAGAGACTCATCCTTATTGGCGATATCCATGGCCATTACACATCATTCAGAAAGTTGTTGCGAAAGATCAAGTATAACAAGAAAACTGACCACATTGTGATGCTTGGAGACTTTATCAGCAAAGGACCAGATTCGCTCGCAGTGTTAGACTTTGCTATTCTGAATGGCTTGGACTGCATTCTTGGGAACCACGAGTACTCTGTGCTCCAGAACTACGCCTTGTTCCACCACGTTGACGTCCCCAAGTTCGCCAGCGACAAGAAGTTGAGAGCTGCAGACAACTTCAACACGGACCCCGAGTATCTTCTTGCCAAGAAGTTGCAACCCAAGCACATTGAGTTCATCAATAAGTGTTCGCTCATGAAGAAACTCGGAAAGGTTCCATTGCATAAGTGGAGCAACATGGGGGGCTTGAAGTCTGCACCAGGACTTGCAGTGCACGCTGGAATCCGGTGGGACTTGGCTCTTGAAGACCAAGATCCCGAGGATAACTTGGAGATGAGATCGTATGTTGGTCCCTTCTTTAACGAGACCACCAGCGACCCCCACGAGAAAGATGCTGTTTCGTGGTCTAAGTACTATGACAAGAAGAACTTTCCCAACAAGAATGTGGTGTACTACGGCCACGATGCCAGAAGAGGCCTCAATTTGAAGAAGTACACCAAGGGTTTGGACACCGGCTGCGATCGTGGAGAGAAATTAACAGCTATGATGATCTGGTTGCAGAAGACTGCCGATGGAAAACTCCGCCATGTCGAGAAGCCTGTCCATGTGAACTGTTAGATAACTGCTAAACTATATATAATTTTATGTAATTGTATTATACAGATATATTCCTCTACCAACGTATTCCGAGAGTAACCTTTAACAGTACATGAGCTGAAACCAGATATCTCTTTTGGTGACATTCGAAGTAAGAGGAGATTCACTTCTTATCGCCAGATTAAGTAAAAAAGAGGTCAATAGTCTCAAAGAGACTTTTGTACTGGCCGTAAATTATTGTGAATTTCCATTTCAGGATTATTCTCAGTTTAAAACCGAATGGCTTGTCAGAGACTACGGGTGAGTCAAAAAGGAAAAAATAATTCCGATACCGGGAGTCGAACCCGGGTCTGCTCGGTGAAAGCGAACCGTGCTAGCCGTTACACTATATCGGATGTTATTGGTGAAATTTGCTTTTCGTTTATAAAAAGGTCAAATTATGTTCCCGATTAGGAAACTGTGCGGCTTAAGGCATTATATTCAATTACTATTATACTGGAAGTTATAAGGTACCATTTTATATTCATAAATATGCTATACAATAATCTGTTTCACACTAAAGAATATCTCCATACAATCCGTAATCCAATTCCCTCTTCATTTTTTCAATCGCCTGTCGCTTGTCCTTGTCCAACAGCTCGAGATCTCCCTCAGACAACTCGTGCACCTGTCGAAGCAAGCGAACATGCTCTGGCGAAAGGTTTCTCAAGTCAGGCACTCTGTTATTCAACGTGTAGTTGATAGTATCCGGTTCCACTTGTTTTAAAATCAACGAAAGTTCCACTAATGCATGCGAAAGTTGTGGGTATCTATCGAGCAAAAGCCTCATCATTTGGGGGTTTTCTATGCTTAACTGTTTTGCTTCTTTCAAAATCTCCTCCGCAGCCTTTGAATCAACCGCTGTCAATGCCTGTGACACTGCTTGCACGGGGTTTTGCAGTGGATGTAATTGTGTGCCTAAGGGAAGTGCAGGTAGCTTTTCAGTAGATTCGTTGGCAAAACTCATCTTAGCATCGTTTGAGAACGAACACTTTAAGTTTCGGTTCCCCATGACGAAGTTGTTCAAGTTACGCACTGCGCTCGATGCTGTTTCATGATCGACATACCGGACGAACGCATATCCCTTAGACTTTCCTGTGATGTTATCGAAGAGAAGCTTTAGGTCTGCAACTGGTCCCACAGTTTTAGCTATTTCCATTACTCTTTCTTCGGTGTAGTCGAAGGGGATGTTCCCTATGTAGACGCTTCTATTTTCGTTCTCCATAGTGAGGATGTAGTATATAATACAAGGTCAGGAGACTTAGATGATGAATAGAATGATATTAATGTTTTGTATTATTGTATAACATGAATGTATAATATTAATGTATGTTGCATGAAATATGTTGTAACTTATAGTACAATAAATGGATATGTATTTTTTTCGCTGGTTCGCATTTGCCACAAAACCGCACTTAAAGAATTTAAACTGAAAAAACAAAATTTAAACCTAAAAAAGTGCCTAAGCTCTTCATCACCGGTGTGCCCCTTATAAAAATGGATGCCAAGGAGATCCTTACCATCATATCCAACTTGGAGAAAACCTCCGACGATGCCACCATCCTCAAGCTTTTGAACATCTTAAACGATGGCGTCAAGCCTACGGAAAGCCTATTGAGAGAAACCAAAGTCGGGGTGGCTGTCAATAAGCTAAGAAGTACCAGCAACTTGGAAATCAGCTCCTTGGTAAAGAAGATGATCAAGAGCTGGAGAGAAGTGGTTCAGAATGAGAAGAATAGCAAGAAGAAGGCGGCTGCGGCTGCTACCGGAAACACCAGTCCAGTAGAACCAAAGAAACCTGCTCCTGGCCCCGGAAATACCGATTCCAAGTTCCACAAAGGTCCTAGAAACCCTAAGATTGACGGTGTCGATACAAGCTTGTACGATAACCCTACTCGTAATGCGTCTGTGAGCGCGTTGTATACGGCGTTGGCCATAGAGAGAAACGATCCTTCTGAGTTGATTTTGAAGAAGGCCAGAGAAATCGAATCAGAGGTATTCAAAGGCGAATACTCTGCCGTCAACGACAACTACAGAAATAAGTTGAGATCATTCACTATGAACTTGAGAAACAAAAAGAACCCTGAATTGAGAGACAGAATATTATCAGGCAAGATTATGCCTGCGGCCTTCACCAAGATGACCCCCAACGAAATGGCCCCAGAAGCCTTGAAGAAAGAAATTGAAAAATTGCATAAGCAGAACTTGTTTGATGCCCAGGGTGCCACGGAGAAGAGAGCTGTTACAGACAGATTCACCTGTGGTAAGTGCAAGCACAAGAAGGTGAGTTATTATCAAATGCAGACCAGATCTGCGGATGAACCTTTGACGACATTTTGTACTTGTGAGAATTGTGGTAATAGATGGAAATTCTCCTAAAGAACATGTATATATGGAAGGGTGTATATTATTAATATTAGATTATTTGTATTTTATGTATTAAGTGAGAAGATTTGGTAGTTTTAATTAGTCTGATAATAAATTACTTCTTGATCTTGATCTGTACTTTTCTAAATGCTGGAGTTCTTGGTCAAGAAGGAGATCAAGTCAACCTTGGTAACGATTTGGATTGGCTTCAATTCGGCATCGGTGATGATAGCATTGGAATGAGTTTCAAAGAACTTGTTCAAAGTAGACAAAGGAGTGTCCAAGGTAATGGGCTGGTATTGCTTCTTGGTGAAACCAGATTCCTTGGTGATGCTAAAGGACTTTTCAAAGTCAGCCAACTTTCTGAAATCGATAATGACCGATCTGATGGAGTTGGTCATTTGGACCTTCTTGGTCGACAACGACTTCAAGATGTTAGATAAGGTCACCAAACCAACCAAGTTACCAGAACTGCTCAAAACAGGCAATTGGTCAAACCCGTTAGTTTGCAACAAGTCAAAGGTTTTGCCCACGGTATCAGCCAAAGAAACAGTCACCACAGGAGGCTTGTTAGCTACCAAGTCTCTGATGGTCTTGGAAACCAAGAAATCATCGGTCTTACTTGCGGGGCCATTTTCTTCCACTTCGAACCCGTTGGTCTTCATCCATTCGTCATCTGCAAATTTGGACAAGTACGATCTGATAGAGTCGGGGAACACCACAACCACAACATCATCTTCGGTCAAGTCCTTGGCCACGCCCAAGGCAGCTTGCAAGGCAGAACCGGAGGAACCACCGACCAAAATACCTTCTTCTCTAATGATTCTTCTGGCCAACTTGAAGGAGTCAGCGTCATCTGTCTTGATCCACTCATCCACAAACTTTCTGTTCAACACGTCAGGAATGAAATCGTACCCGATACCTTCGACCAAGTAAGGGTCAGTGGAAGTGTTCAAAGATTCTGGTTGAGCCAAGATAGAACCCTTTGGATCAGCAGCAGTGACCTTAATCATAGGGTTCTGTTCCTTCAAGTATCTGGCAATACCGGTAATAGTACCACCGGTACCTGCACCCGCAACCAAGTGGGTGACGGCACCCTTAGTTTGCTCCCAGATTTCGTAACCGGTACCGTAGTAGTGGGCATCAGGGTTAGCGACGTTGGAATACTGGTCCAAGATAACAGCGTTGGGGATCTCCTTCTCCAACTTCTTGGCCACACCAATGTGCGATTCGGGCGAGTCCCAGGCAGCCTCAGTGGGGGTTCTGATGATCTCAGCACCCAAGGCCTTCAACACAGAAACCTTTTCATTGGACATCTTCTCGGGCAAAGTGATGATAGTTCTGTAACCCTTGACGGCACCAATCAATGCCAAACCAATCCCAGTGTTACCGGAGGTGGGTTCAATCAAGGTATACCCTGGCTTTATTCTACCCTGCTTTTCTGCCTCCAAGACCATGTTCTTTGCGATTCTGTCCTTGATGGAGCCGCCGGCGTTGAACAACTCGACCTTGGCGTACACCTTGGCCTTGATACCGTACGATTGGGGGATCTTGTTCAAGCGCACCAAGGGCGTGTTTCCTATGAGGTCCAAGATGTCGTCGGCGACTGCTGGGGGGTTTCTAGCATCGGTCATTGTAACAGTACTGGTTGGATGTATATGTGAAGGGTTGAAGCTTATTTAACAGTGCAAGTGCGAGTGGTAGTGCTCTTAGTGGTAATAGTGGTAATAGTGGTAATAGGTTTTAGGTTCAACAGTAGTTGTAATCCGCCTATGACGTAGCCTTGATATATCTATAAATGCTATAACGTAGCTATAACGTAGCTATAGTAACTATAACAACTATAACAACTATAAAGACTTAGGTGTCTATTCGACACTGTGGAAAGAGCAGTGATGGATTTATTTTCTGTGTGGCCCATCGGCTGTAGAAGTCAACGGCTTTTCGAACGCCACACGTAGTTGCGCGATACACATCTCACCAGACGGCATCGGAACTGAGGCTGTATGCAGAGAACACCAGAGTATAGAATACAGTGTGTAGAGGGATCGTACAGGGTATAAAGGGATTGGGCTTAGAGTGCATAGAATGTCGACATGTGAAACATATTGCGAAAACGCATGGGGCATAATGCAATAGAAGTTATACGAAGATGATATATGGATTATATGGATGGTATATGTCAATGTGTTTGACATACTAATGATATTGAGTCTGCTAGTTTGGCTTACTAAATATTGCCCGTAGTAAATTGAAATACATTACTAATTTAGTACTGCTGTCTCCAGTATGTATGCTATAGAATACATGTGGATTATAAATTGTTGAACTCTACTACACTCAGTCACAATATAATAATTTATCAAAATTTCCTATATCCTATTTTTATTCCATTGTTCCACTCAATATACAAAAAGAACGACCTCGACTTTACTATCCCTCTAAAATGCATGGTCTACTAATGTAGATATGCCTGATATATACATAATGGTCAATGCCATCTACACTACGCATTAATAATTTTGCACTTAACAACATCCAGATCATGTCCTGGAATACCCTTGGTGAAGTCGTAGACATAAAGAATCCCCCTGCGATCAACAGCATACACTTTCCCTCCGTCAGCACTAAAGCTGATAGAGGCGCATTCGTCCGCAAGATCACTACCAGCAACCTCTCCCAATAGCACAACGATCTTCTTGTTGTTTCCAGCAACAGGAAGTGAAAGATTAGGGGTGGATACCAAGTACAAGTTCCCATTATTTCTTAGGAAAACTAGACCATCTCCACGGGGTGATAGCGCCAGCTTATGAATGAATGATCCCACCTCTGGGAACTTGAGTGCTGTTTCTGAACCTCGAATATATGATATCTCAGTGTCATCTAATCTACTGGTAGAACTCTCTTGCTCGCCAATGCCATCTCCGGGTGTGCTGCTGCTACCCTTCCGTTCAGAATCAAGTGTTGTGCCTTCAAGACGAATAATTATTGGGAAAGTGTTCTTGAGTGAACACGAAGTGATCACAATGGTATTGGTATGCCGCATTCCAAATTGAATATCAGTGATCCCAGCCGTTGTCATTTCCAATCCATTATCATTACTATCATTACTCATTTCCTTTGATCGTTTACCAGCGAAATCACTCCACACAAGCCTAGGCTTTCTGTAGTTGTCGTTGAAACCCCTGATCTTAATTATCAAATATCGGGATTCCCACGCGGTGCAACATAAGATGTAGCTCGACGTAGAATTGAATGAAATAAGCTTAATCGGATCTCGGTAGGGGACAGTGATAGTGATTGGTTCAACTGACTTGAGACTGCAATCAGAGGCAAAATTCATCTTATGCACTATAATAAACGGCTGTTCCCTTCCTGAAAGCCTTTCTCTGGCAACAATGCCGCATGCAAGCACTTGTTGATTGGGAGAAATGGAGATGCACCTGATGGGGAAATTTGTAACATAAGTGTAAATTGGTTGGCCCATTTGATAGTGGGTACTCTTTCCTACGTTGAACACACGTAGAATACCTTTACTGCCAGAAATGAGTAATCGACGACTGGTCAATTTGCAATGAATGTGATCCCACGATTGCAAACGCTTAGGAAGACTCGAATCCTCTGCTCCGGGGTAGCTGAAATCACTCTTGTTGACAATTTCCTCTACCAGGGTCGTTTTCAATGACGAAGGTGATGGGCCAAATTCGCCTGTCAGCTTACCGCAGCATAGCATTTCTGGCTTGCTGTCTCCCGTGGCAAATTCATAGAGTTCCCACCTTTTCTCCGTTAAAAGAACAAATTTCGTTACCTCGATACCATCACGAAAATAGCTAATGATATCGCTGCCAATAATTCTATAGCTTTTCAGCAGAATGAAATTAAGCTTGAACTTGGATTGCTGGGTTTGATACGAAGTGAATTTTCTGTGGAAGGGGAAACATTTACTGAAATTGTACTCCTTCTCTTCGCTAAGCATATCTATATCAGCTCCAAGACTGTTATCCTGGACTGGTGGAATGGATAGCTGCAATTTGTCCATGTATGTATTCAAATTTAACGAGGAAGTTGAATCATGTTTAGCTGTAATTAAACTCTGCGACGCAGCCTCCACGCCCTGCAATTCGGTAACTTCTGATTTCTTGGATTCTGTAGTTTCATGAATTGCAGAGTCCCCCTCCTTGGTTTCCTCTTTGGCGATCTTGTAGAAAAGCGTCATGAAATCCATTGATTCGTCCTTTAAAGCCGTATCGCTAGTCTTTAAGTCCCTAACAACATCATTCACGTTTTCTACTGTAATTCCACCCTTTTCGCTTCTTCTTGAAGAAGACCGCCTTCTACTTTTATTGGACGCATAAAAGTTCAACTTATGCACTATTTGGTACAATTCCCTAAGCGGTTCAACGGGCCCAAGTAGTGAAACCCCCGTCGCAAAACAAGTGGGACACACATTCTCATCTAAATGGGTGAAATACGTTTCCGATACTAAGCAGCCACATGATAACACTGAGCAATCCTCCACAGGCTTGGCCAAATTGTACGGGAGCCGTAGAAGGTTCTCGAACGCTGTGATCTTGACTTTATCCATACCACTGAATGGAAAAAGGAAAAGTGATCAAATCTTATCTTTTTTTTCTTCTTGTGCATTATCAGAAAAGTTACCCCGGATATTTACCTCTTCTTACATACCATACAATTTTCCAGAATAAGTGTGCAGTTACACTATGGTATTAACTACAATATTACAATCGTTGTATCTTACAGTAGCATAATTATGGGCATATAAAGTATTAAATCGCACGGCTGCTTCAGATTACCAGAACCTGAAACATAGAAACAGTATATATAAAATAAAATACAAATGAACAAAAATTAAGGAATCACGAGCTACTTTTGCGCCTTTGCATTGACGTCCTCATCGTTAGATTCCTTATCATCCCTGAATGAGTGCACCTTATACAAATTGTGGGGCCTGGATGTTTCTGTTTTGGAAGTCTCTGCAGCTCTTACAGAAGTGCTGGTATTGGAGTTCAGCCTTTGTAAATTATACAAGGATGCTGATGATGGATGGGACTTTAACGTCATAAAGGACGTGGGGGTATTCGAACGCCTATCAGAGTGATCTGCACTGTCATGAACCAAGTCCATGTGCTCATCAGTATTACCCTCGCTTTCAATCTCGCTATACCCATGATCAGTATTATTGCGAGCATTCTCCACTCCATAATCAAAAAACGAATATAAGGCATGACCCAAAATCGAAAGGGATTTCTTCACCGTTGATAAAACACCCAGCCCAGATTGTTTTTCAGTAGGACTTTCCGGATTACCATACACTGGTTTCAAGAATAATGCTGATCTGGGACACAACCCTAATTCAAATAACAGCTCCTTCTCCTGGTCTTCGGAAAATGAGTGGCCAGGAGATGATGGTGAAAAGAATGTGTAGTGTGTGATCTGAGGCACAGTGGACTTAGCAAAGGAAGGCATGAACTTGTCTTGGGTAACAATCTCCTCTTGCTCATCTATCCATTTCCGGACGGTCGCCAAAGAGTCCTGAGAACGAAACTCGCATCGAAGGGTGGCTCCATCAAGAAGCTTTATCGATAAAAAGCAATCATCGTATGATTTACTGGGCCTTCTGACACTCTGACCTAATGGCTGGGTCTGAGATCTTATCTGGTCTCTTTCTCTCTTCAACGATTCACGTTCTCTCCTATCCATCTCTAGTTGCCGTCTGATTTCGTTTAAACGGTCGCGTTCTTGGTTCCGTGACTTGACGTACTCTCTCTTATACTGTGCAGCATCACAGTCACGTTGAAGTGGTTCTGGATTAGTGTTTTCTGGGTTGCTTTGAGATGAATAAATGTTAGAGGATCTGGTGGCGTTCATATTGACTTCGGGTAAATGTATATCCGCGTTATCTTGGGTATCAGAAGAAGTGATATCATTGGTATTGGAATCAAGTGGGGCATTAGCAATATTTGGAGTTTCAATAGGTAAGTTCCATACGTGACGTTCCAAGGCAACGATAAAATCATCTGTGGCAATATCTCCCTTAAAAGCCTCTAAATAGGCACCCTCTTTCACTATCACTACACTTGGAGCCGTCAATCCCGGACAAATTTGTTTAAAGTAGTTGAAATCAGTGCTATTCTCCGTCAAACAAATAGCAACGTAGTTGTGTTTGATCTGCTGCCGCAAGCGTTCGGTTACTTCCTCTGACGAGCCAGTCAAGCTCGTAGAAATATACTCATCGCCGGAACTGTCGTCTTGTTTCAGGAAAACTATTAACGGCTTGTGTTCCTTCACTGAGATCTGTACCGCGCATTCCACCGACGGGCAAAAGAGGTCGATCATATTCCTATCCATAATTAGGTATTGCTATTTCTGGGTCCAACAAAAGTATTTTGACAGTTTATAGACTCTTACACTATATATCATCAACAGAAAGAAACTTATATCAGTCATGGGTTTGGCCATTCTCTGGGATTCCGCAATCCAAAGGCTATGGAAAAGTGGGGCTGCGCCCAAATAGGCAATTGGGTCTGGGGTCGTGCTTTTTGGAACAACGCGGTCGGGATTCGAAACGGGGTCTGTTTACGTTGATCTGTTGATGTTTTGGTTGAAGAAATTTCTGTGGAGAAGAAGAGAAGAATGCAGCATAGTGTTTAGAATAGGCGCTGGTTTGACAGTTGGTTTAAGTACTGGTAGTTGCAATTGGTAGATTTGTGGAGTAAATCAACGTTTCAGACAGGTAACGAACGCTCTCGATTTGAAGTGGAACCGTTGACTGCTTACTGCGCTCACTTCTTCTTCATTAGACGTGATTAACACAGTGTAATCAACTTACATAAGCTTCTGGACTTGCTTGTCACATTATGAGTGAACACACAACCAAAATAAAGGTTCTAGTGCGTGTGAGACCGCTACTAAACAGGGAAATTGGAGATGGAGCAAAAGACTCCTTGGTACAAATGTCAAATACTGACAGTACCAAAGTCTCCTTGCGAGTCCCAAGGGAGTCACCCTACCATTCACAACACAGTAACACAATCAAGAGCGAAGAAGTCGAAGAATACAGGCACTATAACTTCGACGAGTGCATCTGGTCTTTCAAAAGAGACGATCCTCACTACGTCGATAATTTACAGTTCTACGATAAATCCGGTCCAGACGTAATTGAGCACTTTTTCAGAGGCTATAACGTGTGTCTTCTCACCTATGGACAGACTGGGTCCGGGAAAACCTTTACGATGATGGGAGACGAACAACTGCCGGGCTTGATTCCACTCATAGTTCGAGATATTCTTCGCCAAAAGGAACATCTCGTCTCAGAACGCATAAATTGCCAGGTTAAAGTGTCATACATGGAAATATACAATGAGCAGGTGATCGATTTATTGGATTCTAATGGTCCTGGCAAGAAATGCAGAGTTCGTGAACACCCAAGTTCTGGACCATATGTAGAGAACTTAAAGGAAACGGAAATTGGTGATTTTAATGCTTTCAGGCTACAGCTAGAAAGAGGCAACAGGAACAGATCTACTGCAGCAACCTCCATGAACGATAAGAGTTCACGATCTCATGCCATTTTGCAGTTAACGTTGAAACAAACCAGGTACAAGACAGAATCAGACATCGATTACGATGACTCAAGCGATACTATTGGAGACGCAGAAGAAGAGGTCATTTCCAACATTAAGTTGGTGGACTTGGCAGGATCTGAGCGATTGAGTAAAACCAAGAATTTTGGACAACAAGATCGTATGAAAGAAGGTTCGTTGATTAACAAATCGTTAACGGTCTTAGGTCGTTGCATTAATATCCTAGCCACAAACTCCAACAACCCTGGTGCCAAGCCATCGTTGGTCCCCTTCAGGGATTCTATTTTGACTTATATTCTTAAAGAAAATTTATCTGGGAATTCTAAGAGTTTCATGATTTTCAATATTTCCCCTGTTGATTTTGAGGAAACCTATCAGACCCTAAACTACGCCAAACAGGTTACCAAGATTAAGACAAGGGCAAAGGCAAATAGCAGCAAGTTGAATGCCAAACCTATCGATTGGGAAAAGCTCAGGGGTGATGATCAAGATATTATTAATTCTTTGAGAAAGGAAATTAATGAACTCAATTTCAAATTAACAAAGATGAGCACAGAAGCACAACCACCGGAAGCCCACTCTGATTTTGAGAATATGGTCTTATTCTTGGAACGTGATTTAGATCGTGTCAAGTTTGAAAATAAGTTCCTCAAACTGAAATTACAACAGAAATCATCTCAAATCAATGAATTGTTCAACTACATCAAATACATGGAAGGCGAATTCAAGACGTTATCGGACGAGTCAATGGTTATGAAACAGTCCCGCTGGAACTCATTGAACTCCAAATGTGATAATGCCATGGAAACCTTGACTCAGGTATTGGAACAATTTGACCCAAAGCATATGTTTTGAGTGTACCTGCATATAGAATCGGGACAGAAATATTTGGGATGAGTTCAAGTTTCAGCCTGAAAGAAGTTAACGATTTTAGATTGCCAAACTTCAGGCATTTTATAACATGACAACGGCCAAGTTCCTTATTCTCAATCCTGACCCCCAGCAATTGGATAAAGTTCTTCAAAAAGCCAATCTCCAGAATCAAAAGAATGGTCCATTTGACGCAGTGCTATTGCTTGGAGATGTTATTCCATCAGAGGTAGAACAACTTCCAACTACAAATCCAGAAGCTCCTACATACTTTACCGAGGGTAAATCCCCATTTTCAAAGGTTGTAAAGGATGTAATCAGTACAGACGATGTATTTTCTGATATTTCAGCCAACTTTATTGCTTCAACGGCCCCATTTTCGTTCCTTAAACTAGAATCAGGCATCACCATAGGCTTTATCAATGGACAACATGAAAACACTGAAAGTAACGTAATCGAAATCCTCAAGAGTCGAGCTTCTACCCATTGTGACATCCTCGTGTCCTATAATTGGCCCCAAGCCATTGCAGATCAGCAACAGAAGTTGGGTTTGGGAAACATTGTTTTGGATGATATTGTCAAATTAATAAAACCAAGATACCATTTCTGTGTTGGAGATTCTAAGACTGAGTTTCTTGAGCTACAGCCATTTATGTGGGATGAATCTACTTATACAAGATTTATCAGTCTAGGGCAAGAAGGCTCAGGAAATAAGTGGTTTTATGCATTCACCATATCTGGTGAAATCTCTGGTATTGAACTGCTGCAGGCGATAGATAATCCCTATCTTGTTAAACATGAACAGGAAACAATACCTGATAGACCATCAATTAAGAGACAACATGAAAATGAAGTTAATGGTGAAATGAAAAAGCGAAAAGTCATTACACAAGACCAATGTTACTTCTGTTTATCTAACCCCAAAGTGGAAACTCATATGATTATTTCTATTGGTGGACATAGTTACATGACAGTTGCAAAGGGACCATTGACTAAAGCTAATAATAAAACTCCATTCTCTGGTCACGCTTTAATAATTCCCATTGATCATGTTCCATCAATTAGACAATTGGCAAATGAGGCAAATTGCAAGGTTGAGGATAATAAAATCTACCAAGAAATGGAGAAATATGAGGCAAGTTTAGTTGAAGCCTTCTACCATACCTTTCCCCAGCATCGTCTAGTGTTTTTTGAGATTTCTCGCCTGGACAATGTTCATCATTGCGTGCAATTTCTACCCATTCCTATACAATTCATTGGTAAGTTTTCCCAAATTTTGAAGGAAAAGGCACGAATTAATAACGAAACATACGTCAAGAACGAAGCGTTGGAGTTCCAAGAGTTTGAGAGCACGGAAGATGAAGGATACTCGACTATTATTAACGGATCGGATTATTTGCTGTTTAAGGTTTATTATAATGAAAATGAAGCTATTAACAAGAAAATATACATTGCACCCCTTTCTTCCAAGGGGGAGCCCACTGTTGATCTCCAGTTTCCTCGTCGAGTTTTGGCGTACTTATTAATGAGACCTAATAGAATTTATTGGGAGAAATGTCGGCAACCGGTATACCGAGAAACCCATGAATGTGAAGAGTTTAAGAAATTCTTCCATCCATTTGATTTCACCATGTCCTGATACCCGTTGATGAATTATTGGCTTCTCTGTTCACTGGTACACCGGGGACATCCGCATTCAAAGAACCATTCACGAAGCAGCAATTGTCTTGCTTCTACACCCTCGGTTATAGAATTGCCGTAATTAATGCATAATTCCTCCTGTGGATCAACAATATCTCGAGTAGTGATAAACTGAATTTCTCTATCGTTTCTAACTCTTTTTAAATTAGGTATGCAACTGTGGTTAAAGAAAGAGGCCAGAGGATAAACCCCAAAGCCAAAGTACTCGTTTATGCCTTCCTCTGTGCACCAGATGCCAAAAGCATTGGATAAATGACGACCAATAATTTGGCCGATATTTTCGGTGGTAATAAGATATTGCAAAGACTTCGGAGCGTATATCTTGAGGAATTTATAGATATTACCATAGACGGATGTCAAATAAGGATATCTGCGCGTCTTTTCGGTGATGTTACTTTGCAATGAGTGGAAGATCTCCAACTCTAGTTGCATGTGATCGGTTTCACTCATTTGCAGAATATACTGATGGCTTCTTTTGGGTGACAAGATTCCCATCTCCGCATCGATGCCCTCATGCTCGTCTTTTTTTTGTTGGAATTTGTGTAGAGCGTAAACAGTTCCAGCAGCATATTTTAAGTCGGCATACTCGTCGTCCGTAATCAATGGCGTCTGTGCTTGTCTTTTGCCGGGTTTCAATTTTCCAAGGGCATCGGTCCACGATTTAAGCTGTTCCCAAGTACTCGACATTTCCCGTGCTATCTCGGTGGTATCGTACTCTTTTGTTTCTCCGGAATAGTGTTTCTCTATCTGGAGCAACATTCCGGCCAAGAGTTCCTGGTCATCATACTGCTTAAATTTATCAAGACATTCCGCCGAGCAGAAATAGAGGGCAATGTTCTTGCTTTTGCTGGGAAGAATGAGTCTGGTCTTCAAGCTTTTCCCACCGTTGTATGCGAAACAGTGCTGACATACTTCTTTGCGGAATTCACGCTGGATGGTGCTGCTTACTGGTCTGGGGACACTTAGAACCACTGTTCCTTGTGGGATTTTTCCCTCTGGGCCGATGTTGGCAAAGGCGCCTCTACCTCCGTATTGGGTTTGTTCGATTCTGAAATGGGGCGATAGACTAAAGGTGGACATATTCTAATGCGGTATAGAAATGAGACATATAACAACACTTATTGGAGTATCATGCAACTGTTGAAATGTAAAGGTACCAATCATAGATATAACTCTACTAGAATAGTATTAGTATAGTATAGGTATAATATAAGTATAAGTATAATATAAGTATAGTATAATTATAGTATAAATATAGTATAGATATAGTATAGATATAGTATAGATATAGTATAGATATAGTATAGATATAGTATAGATATAGTATAGATATAGTATAGATATAGTATAGATATAGTATAGATATAGTATAGATATAGTATAGATATAGTATAGATATAGTATAGATATAGTATAGATATAGTGTAGTACTGTACTAGTATAACATCAGTGTGAGATCACTCCAGCAGCCAGTACTACTGTATTCTGTTCCATCGCACACGTTGTTCCTCTAACTCTCATCGCACATTGTATGCAGTTGTAACAATCTCAGTGACAGATCCATCTCTCGTATAGCGTCAGTAGCCTGAACGACATTTTAGAGATGTCGCCTCTACGTAATTGCTGTGAAACACCGAATACCAAGTGCCTGATGGACTGGAACATTGAGGTGGTAATGCAAGTTATTAAGACTAGTATGTGGCAACTTAGTAGGCCACGTATGTGCTAATCTATTATGATTGTAGATCACGTTTGATTTCACACTGTTTGTGCTAGCTAGGTTGTTCGACTTTATTGTCGGAGATCCTGTCTCTCATAAGCTGTAGTAAATTGTAGTAGATTTAGGTTGTGTTTCTAGTATTTTTGCTCATAGAAAGCACTCCAGTGTTACCGTCACCCCATACCGTTCCAATGCACAAAGTATTCCATTAGAAAATGAATGGATTAAAGTCGTTCGTTAAAAACAATTTCTATTTCAGTGCTCTACACTCAGTGACCATTCTATCCTATTAATGTAGTCGCTGCCACTAAATTGCAGATGAATCTTCCGTTGTCGTGCATCAAGTAGCTCTCACAACGGAAGGCGATGTGGTGTTCCCGATATGAAAGGTAGCCAGTGCCATTTTTTGAGTCGGATGTCTGTGCCATTTCTTTCTCAAAGAGAGCTGCAGAAAGTTCAGCCGAATGTCTGAAACAGCTATTACACTCACGGAAAAATGCTTCCGAAATTATTCTCGACAAAATGCAACACCCACCGTGCAAGGACATGATAAGATATGCATTTATATGCAGGCCGGATTGATAAGGATAAACCTTCCAAGTGGCTTGTTAGTGGAAATTCTTTCACGTAAGAAAATAAATATTATTGACTCTAAAATACATTACACAGGTACCAAATTGTACAACAAGCATCCCAGGGTATCATTAAACCATTACAACCTCAAGTGGTGCTCAACCGATGAACTGAAATTAACAATAGTATGCATGTCGTGCTTCTAGAAAAGCCATCCAAGGAACTTTTCGTAGAACCATTCCTTGTCGTATCTGATGCCCTCAGCAGCTCTACGAGCTTTTCTCTCAGCTTCTTCAGCTGCAAATTCCTCTTCTTCGGCATCAATGACATCTCTGTAGGTGTCCAAGTCAGCTTCAGAGGACTTGATCCAGTGTGTTCTCTTGTAGATCTTCCATCCAACAAGCATGATGATGAAAACAGGAAGAACAATGTAACCAGTGATAAAGGTCTTGTAGAGGAATGGACTACCAAGGAACACAGTGAAGTTCTTGAGCAAGATAACCAAGATACAGATGGCCAAGGCAAAGTAAGTACCATATGGTTGGAATGGAGACTTATAGGCCAACGAAGATCTGGGAATTCCTTGAGCCTTCAACGCCAGCATAAATCTAAGATGGATAATCAAAATACAAGCCCAAGCAAGCAAACCGGTTAACGACACAACGTTGACGAAGTAAGTGAAGATTTGAGCAGAAGACGAGGAAACGGTCATGAAAGCCAAAAGAGTGAATAAGAAGGACAAAAGGATCCCGTAGTATGGGACACCCAACTTGTTGGTCTTTGTGAAGAACGCAGGCGCATATCCAGCAACAGATAAACCGTAAATAGTTCTGGAAGCAATGTACATGTCCGAGTTTGCAGCAGACAAGACGAACAACAAGATACAGCCGTTGATAACGTGGTCCAATCCACGTATCTTTGCGTTCTTGATGGCAATAACAAAAGGTGAAGCAGAAGCAGAAGAGCCAGAAGCAGACAACAACAAAGGATCCTTTGGAGAAACACACATGCCAAGGAAGAAAATGGACAAAACGTAGAACACCAAGATACGGTAGAAAGTCATCTTGATGGCCTTAGGAATGGCCTTTCTTGGTCTGGCACATTCAGTGAATGTGATAGCACACAATTCAGAACCCAAGTAAGCAAAGACAGCGGTAACCAACACAGAAACGAAGGAGACAAATCTACCAGTGGAGCCTGTAATATGCAAGTGTTTTGATTTATCGGAATATTCCAAAAAGGCACCAGGGTTTTTCCAGTATCTGAAACCAATTCTGTCATGAGTGGGACCACCACCGAGTGCAATGATCCACATCAATATGATCAAACCAAGACAGGTAATAACCTTCAAGGTAGACAACCAGAATTCGATTTCACCAAAGAATCTAACACCCAACATGTTGACAGTAGTGATGATAACCAAGAAAATAGTAATCCAGATACCAGGGTTCATCTTATCCTTAGAAACCCAGTATTGAACAGTAAGCGAACCTGCAACCAATTGGTTGGCAGGCAAAATCAAGTACTTGAATAAATAAACGTAACCACAGGCGTAACCCAATGCATCATCCACGTAACGTTGACAGTAGTTACCAAAACCGTTCAAAGGAACAAATGTAGCCACTTCACCCAAAGCAGACATCACCATGAAAACAGTAAAACCAATAAGCGAATATGCCACCAAAATCGCACCAGGACCAGCCACCTTCAAGGCAGAACCGGTACCAATTAACAAACCGGTACCTAAGGCACCACCAATGGCAATCATAGTAACATGTCTAGCATCCAAGGCTCTTCTCAATTGATGTCCCTCCTGCTCGTTAAGAGCAGCGTTGGGATCCGATTTAGCTACATATAAGTCGTATTCCTGGGTGTGCCTTGAAAGCTGCGACACATTGGAGCGGGTGGAGATGGTCTTCTCAAGATCGTGTCCCATTGTTACCTAGTTGCAGAAAGGTAAATGTGGAAATGGGAAATGAGTTGGAAAGTTAGAATTTACAAAATAGTCAACCTTGGAGAGATGACCCGGAATATATATAGCCAATGAGATGGACCTCACAATCTCTGGCCCTTGTCTTTGCGTCGATTAAAACTAACAAATCAAACCCCTCAATTGATATCTAGGCGGTCTGACAGCAAAGATAGAGCCGTTGGGGTAACAAAGATGAAATAGAATGATAAAATCAAAAAAAAAAATTTAGACTTCAGCCATGCACCTCCCAAAACAAGCCAGTCAAGAAATACAACTAGCAGATTGGCCAACTTATCTTTGAGTGCTTATTATGTGCACTGAACGGTATGGCATTTCTGAAGCTGGCCTGGCCATGTGGCCGTACCGAATAAGTCCTTTTTTTTTGTTTGGCAACCGAGTCAATGAGTGTTCTGCCAGTGATACCCCGGGTCATAACATTTCACTCTGGCAATTGTATTCCTATCAGTGTCTGGGTTCTCTTGCATTCATGCCAACAGTCTTATTTGATTTTTGTCGGCATTTCCCCAGCATTTGAGGGCTTATCCGACTCAAAAGTTACCAACGCCTCCACCTTTCGCAGCCATATCATACAATTTGTCCGGAGTGTGTCACTTGCATAATGAGAGGGGGAAAGCTTTCTTTCGTTTATGCCGAATTAATTGTTGATATGGCAGCGCCGCTGGTGTTTCACGGCATCTTTCAACTAGAATTGGGTTTTGTCTTTGTGGTGGGGCAGACATCGGTGAAATTGCCGTGTACTTGTTCGACAATTCAGCCCAAAAAAAAAAAAAAAAAAAGAATGCAACATTTTCACCGTTGTGGGGGAGTGGAGTCATGGAAGTCTCTTTTGTTCGAAGCTGAGTCACATTAATCCACCATCGTATATCTATTTATGTGCGTACCATCATAATTTTTGCTCTCGTATATAGCATAGTCACTTGAGAAGAACCTAAACGCAGTATCAGATATCCACTTCGTGTGTGGTACATAAGAGATGTCATTAAGGATACGTCAGTGGCTAAGATGACCCGGGCCAAGAAAAATTCTTCGAGGCAAACAGAGTCATCGATTGTCTTCTTTTTGACGTGCAATCCGTGGAAGAAATCAGACAATAAAATTTGATTAGGATTTCTCCCACCACTTGCATGGCATTTCCACATTGGAACGGAATGCCTTACGATATGAAAGAGCCAAGAAAAGCGACTTCTTCTTTTTCTGTTTTGGTATGATTAGAAGACCCCGCTAACGTCTACTGCAAGGCATTTGCATAATTTAAGGTTGTAGGTCACCTGTCTCCTCTTCATGACAACAAAATGAAAGCCCGTTGCTCTTTGAGGAAGATGCAACCTTACCATATCTGTTGTATGGTTAGGGAAGTTGTGACGAGAAGTAGAATTTCCATGAAAAAGAATAATCGTGTACTAGAAAGGGGGGCATCTCAGTGATAACATGGATAACTTCTATCCAGGAGGGGTGGCTTTTCAATTACTCCTCTCATGGTCGTAAAGGTGGTCATTTCGACTACTTCGCAAGGGCCTTTTTAAGCCCTTCATCAGTGAGGGGAGATGCTTACAGTTTGTATAATTGTCTATGTGTAATTGTCCCTGGAATTTAATGGAGGGGGTCCACGTAGTTAGGTGGACTCCCAAATGTCATCATCCTTCCTTATTCCTCATGATACTACATTTATCAGTATATCAGTAATAATAAGCATATGCCTGTGGAAGCGTTTCGTATCTTATTCCACTCTTATCTCTTATGCCTCTGAGACCAGCCGACAATTATTGCGTTGTACTGGTTAAGACAGGTGTTGGTTTTTCTTGTCAGTCGTGCAATTAGACACATATGTGCTCAACCCTCGATACCAGGATAATGTTGTGACAAAAAGATGCTGAGGTAACCTGCATTACATTCATCATTATCTTATCATCACATATCTGGTTCTGGTGGACGTGGACAGAAGCGAGCTTGGCTTATACGCTTTCTTTCCTTTGCTAATGCCCGAAGCATATCATTTGAGTTTAGGAAATTAGGCGCACTATTTCTTATCACCATAATGTAATAGGGAAAGTGTGCTTTTATTGCATGTGCAATATCTAGTAAGTAGATAGTGTTGCAATGAGAATGCTCTGGAATTTGACCTAATCTGAGAGGCAATTGATTTAAACCCAAAAATACCTGATTTGAAATTTTGTTACGAACTTCCTAACATCGTTCTTGGGTGCAAACATTTCTGGACGTATGACCACCCTTCCTCTAATCACTTGTTAACCACATTCTGCAAAAAATGACAAGTTTTGGTTTAGTGGACGTTAAAATTCCTTAGGTGAGCAAAATGTCACTAGCCTTATGTACAATTTTCCTCAATAGCCCATTTTTTCCGATAATCGCCGCCATCCTCCATGTGTTCTTGGAGTTCAATGGCTTCCTTCCTCTTGTAATATCTGCTTTCTTACTTGATTTATACTTGTAAAAGAAATAAAGAAAGACGAAGAAAAGATTAGAGAAGTGAACAAGTTGGGAATCGAAAAGTAGCCGTGAAGAAGATATCCAGCATCCGTCCACTATCAAAATGGTTCCATTAAAAAAGGCACACAAAATATAACATGTATTGGTATACGTACCAGGGGACCTTGAAATAGGGATGGTCAGGACTCTCAACATAATGTCCTTGAGCGTTTGTGGCGACTCTGAATCTAAAAAAGCTCCACCACATACATAAGTACGTGCACAAAATACCAGTCGTACTTAAGTTAATAAAACACTACAAGGGTTTGGTCGTACATATCCCTACAGATAAGTAGGATATAGTAGAAAGAACAAAGCCAAATATAACAGATACAACAGTGGCTTCATTAAGTAAGCATTTGGAGAAAATCCGAGGTAAGTACCCACCCAAGCGGAGTAAGCTGTTCTAACAGATCCATTTAAGAATCCATTTCCACAAGATCAAGCTGCAGGCATCACTACTACCAACGAAGGCAATCTTTTTTCACCAAATTTCTAATTCCAATAATCCACGGTGAGGCAGCCCCTTGGGATCCATTTGCTCTTGCGGCCAATAAGTCAGATTGTAAGATACACATAGGCTGTTGAAAAAAATACCTCTAAAATAGAACTAGATGCATGGTCTCTTGGCACCGTCCCAACAGTTTTTTGTGGCCTTCTTGCTTCTCGAGCACATATGGCCAATAAATCAGCACCACCATAACTTAAGGCAGCATAGATCATAGCCATCCAAAATACTGATACCCTTCTCCAAGCTCCCGTGGCAATATTATCTTGAACAAGCCCACCTTTTGATCAGTTGCTAAACCCGTAAATATCATGGTGACGATTTCCGCCACACATAGAAATTAGGGCCAACAACATCAGCCCAATAATCAAGAGTGCTTTTAATAGCGAAAGAATAAAACTCGATTTCACCTCACCAACTGGCTCTTCAGATATTGAAAACAATGTTCGAGACAAGACATACAGTGATCCACACTCCAGGACTTACATCATCTCCCCCATTATAACTTAATTGCAAAATGACATTTATGAACAATTCAACGTAAAGCCTTCTCTCTAGTCCTATGCAGGTTTGACAATGAACTACAAATTTGTTCCCTATGTATCTCGCGGATGTCCTTGTAGCCGTGTCGTTATAGCGCTCAAGGGTGCAAGGCTGAAGTTAGCTAAACGGTTGCCGAGGATAGAAGAGAGACGGAAAACGGTTCTTGGGTACAAAATTAGAATGTACGAGTTCCTAATTCGGAAGCGGGATTTCTTCTTACATTATTTAAATTACTCTCGAAGTTGCAAAATCAACTAATAGTGGCATCAGGCTAAGTCAAGACAGCTAATGAATGTTAAATACTATTAAAATATAATCAAGCACAAAATTAAAACAAGAATTGAAAAAGTTCAGTGATTGAAGCCGGCAAACTGAGCTGTTTAGTTGAACGTGAAGTCGTATACTTTGTATGCAACCTTCCAGACCTTTCCTTGTCTGACTGGACGTTCGGCATCCTCCTGGGTGTCGAATTCTTCCTGCAAGTCAATTGCTTCCTTCCCAGTGGTAAGATCTGCATCGTCGTTGGTTCTGAAGTGAGTCTTCTTAAACACCTTCCAGAATACAAACAAGCAAACAAAGAACACTGGGGCAAAGTACGATGTGAATAAGTTAGCGATAGAAAACTGTCCGGGGAAGAAGATCCAGTAACCATTGAAAAGTAAAACAGCAACATTGAAGAAGACACCAAAATAGGTCATCCAAGGGTGAACGAAGGAAGGAGCTCTAAAGTAAGGGTACTCAGAACTATTCATATCGTGACCCTGTGCCTTCATTGCGGACCTGAACTTGAAGTAGCACCACCACAAACACAAGTATGTGCACAAGATTCCGGTCGTAGACAAGTTAACGAACCAATTGAAAACTTCCCCAGTCGAGTTAGAAACAGACAAGTAAGACAACAAGGAGAGGGCGAAAACCAAAAGAACAGAGGCCACTGGAGCACCGTTGGGTAAACATTTAGAGAAGACACGAGGCAAATAGCCAGCTAAGGATGCGGAGTATGCAGTTCTGGTGGCACCATAGAAGAATCCATTACCACAAGACCAAGCAGAAGTCATGACAATTGCATTGACCAAGGAGTCTAATCCCTTAACGCCAACATCACGAATACCTATTACCCATGGAGATGCAGCGACGCCAGAAGCACCTGCCTTCTTGGCAGCAAGTAAGGTTGGATTAGTGGAAGCACATAACGAATTCATGAAGAAAATCCCCCCAAAGTAGAACAAGTAAATACGGATATATGCTCTCTTTGCACCCAAGGCAATAGTCTTTCTGGGTCTTCTGGCTTCACCAGAACACACAGCCAACAAGTCAGGGCCACCACAGGAGAAAGCAGCGTACAACATGACAGACCAAATGGCAGACAAACGACCCCATCCACCCTCAGCGAGGTATTCCTTCACCAAACCACCCTTTGCCCAGTTGCTGAAACCATAAGCATCATGCTTGGGGTTACCACCGCACATTGATATCAACGAAAAGCACATCAAACCCACAATCAACAACACTTTAAGCATGGACGAATAGAATTCGATTTCACCATACCAGTTGACACCCCAGACATTAAAGAAAACGTATGACAAGAGCGCAATAGTAATCCACACTCCTGGATTTATGTCATCTCTCCAGTATCCAATGATACCGGCAAATGCAGTGGCTTCAAAACACACAAACATAGCAGATGTATAAAAGTAAATCAAAGATGAAGCAAAGCCCAATGCGGGGTCAACCCAACGAGCAGAGAAATGAACAAAAGAACCTCTAAGTGGCAAGTAGCAGCACATTTCACCAACGCATTGCATCAACGGCCAAATAACGAGGATGGCCCAAGCCAAAAACCCAACAAAAAGCGATAATGAACCAGCAGACACCAATGGGGTGGACAAACCAATATACAACCCAGTACCAATAGATTGACCAATGATCATCAAAGACATGTGTCTTGATGAAAGCTTCCGCTTAGTTTCACCATAGTGTTCAGGATCGAACTGATCGTCGAAATCTTTGAACTCTGTATTACCATCGATGTGGGAAAGAATTTGAGTGACCTTCTCTGGGTCATTGATGTTGTCCTCGGTCACTACCACTGTGAACGGCGTCTTTTTCTCACTCATGGTATCTGATGTTATAACGTATAAGCAACAATGACAGTAAACCTATAATGAGATGGATGAGATAGGGAATTACCTTCTATTTAAATATTCAGTTATTTACTGGAAAGCCTATCCATTCATAGAAATGACACACTGATAGTTCCCCAGAATGCAACCTAAAACTTACCGAAGATACACAATCAAGATGATAAGAAGAGAATCATGTCACAACGTCTGTTCCGATAAAGATCAGTCCACACTCGTGTAATCAGAACGAAAGGTTAGCGGCTTCTGGACTTTTCCAGAATATGGTACAAAAGCCAATGTGAATTCAACCTCCGCATTTTTTGAAGAATCAGATCCAGTTTAGGTTACGGGACAAAGGAGGAATTACTATGTGCACCTACCTTATGGCCTTTCTTTCACAGGAGTCTTCTTTGTCTTTTTTTTTTCATGACTTCATGGTTATGGGATGGGTCTACTAGTCACAACTCTGTGCGGCTTAAGTTACTGTTATCGACTAGAAATAATTTGGTGCTCTATTTTCCTTTCCAAATACTTAATACACAAAGTTTTTCAAGAAGGATTCTCAAATTTTTCCAAAGAAGTTAGCGTTTACATTCTCTCATTCATTCGTTCATTCATTTCAGCAAATTGTCACTGTCGAGACAATCAGTTGCTGATACTCCGACTTAGCGGCAGGGGTTCATTTTGGATAAAGTAAACGGTGTCTCTTAGTTATTATCTGGCAAATGAGGACCCAAGTCTTGGCACTAAGGGATGTTTGACAGACAATCAACGGGTTCTCCAATGTTCGGAAATCTTTGAGACTACACCTCGGTAGATTTCGTCTCACTATCTGCAGTGATTTTCTACTAAAAAATAGTATATGGTATTGTATATAATTTTCAGTTTCCTAAACGGATAAAGCCGCCATGTGCGAGAAGAAAGATAAACTAATAATATCTTTGACAAGTTTGAATACACAGCATTAATTCCGATACTTCATGCAGTCGTGTTATTGATAATCAGTAATTAGAACTGATGTGATGAGACTTATGGCGATTGACAGTCATGCAGATAAAGTTTTTCTCTGCATATGCTCTTTCCTAATTAGTCCATTGGTTCCGTCTCTACAGGATAGGTTAATAGTCCCGTGAAGGTTTGTTAATAGTCCCGTGAAGGTTTGTTAATAGTCCCGTGAAGGTTTGTTTATTCATGAAAGTAAGTGGAATATAGGAAACCCTTTTTTGGCACTGATAACACAGAATATATATGTAGGCTGCTCTATAATATGTCCAAGTTGAAGTTCGGATCATTCTGAAGATATATCAATGCTTACTTTGCAGAATAAGGGGATCACTTACGTAGACCTTAAGCAAGTCTACACCTACAAGTATTAAAGTACCAGAATGATAGAAGTGCAACGGAAACCATCATACCAGACCTTGACACTTGAATGTTTCCTCCTAAGTTTCGAAGTTTCAGGCCAACAAACACCGACCACGTATGATTGAACACATGCTTTCAATAACCACATAGATTCGAAAAGTAACGCTGCTCACAACCATACTCCCTAAATTAATGAAGAGAAGGCTTCTTGAAATGAGTACTTTCGAGCAAGTTTCCATCAACATCTAATTTGGAGAGGGATGTAGAGAGATTAGCTTCTATGCAAGTAGGTTTCACCTTGAGAAATGAGGAGTAATATTGGTCAAACTCTCATCTTTGACTAGTTAATCTCCGATGGTTTTCATGCTGACAAGTTTGCAGAAGTTATCTTTAATTAAATGGATCATTCTTACATCTAAACAAAATTGTCAGGTCTAGAATGCTTACCTAGTTCGTCTTAGTAATAGTCTTACTTCTCCATTTTTAGCCTCATTTTACACAGGTTACGTTTCTTAGTTATAATTCCTTTTCTTGCTCTAAATGTAGCCACGGGTATAAAAGGGACCGTCCATGAGGCTGATTGGACCATATTACTTTTGATCCTTAAGCTGGAAATACATCTTGACCTACACCCGATCCTAACAAAAATATAGTAACAAAGAAATCCTTGCTTGCGCAACTTTTGTAAATAACAGCTTGCATATCATACAAGGATTTGACTTCGAATCATCTCTCCATCAAAGATAATACACTTTAGTAAGTATCCGAGGTTTTCTGCTACTTCTAATTAGCTCTCACTATGCTCCAACTTCAAAATATCATCTCGATCTTCCAAGACACACAGCTAATGCATGTCCCAAGGAATGACTGTAGGATTGAATGCGAATGTGCTCAGAAAGGAAATTCCAGCAAGATTGAAAGACAAATAAATTGTTTTAGTATTTTCTAGAGACCCTAACACCACTCACAAAAAGAGTACACCTCAACCTTGGCATAAAATAAAAGAAGTAGTAATTTCATCTAATGAGTTAATTACATTCGAATTTAGACTCAGCTTTAAGCGGGTACAGAGTGCTTGATGTCTTTGCTGGAAATGATAACTATCAACGAAACAAATGGTATAAACTCATGGTTTATGGAAACCAATAAAACTCAAACCTTTGCTGCTTTAGGGCAACAAGTGAGCCTTTCATCTATAGATGGGTTATAATTAAGCCAATACTACAGGGGTCCCCAAGTCGTTGAAGGCAAATATCTCAGTTTACAATTCCAAGCAACCAAGTTCACTATGTGGCGTTTAACCCGACAACTGAGAACATAATCGTTTCTGTTGGGTAAAATTACGTCACCATTGCTTGGCACGTGAACCTTTACGTTAAACCAGATACATGTTTAGTCCTACAATGATTATACACCTATCACTAAATAAATCACAGTTGCCTATCATTCCCCATAACGGGACCTCTTATGTCCACTTAACTTGGATAGGTCATTTCGTGAAAAATCAAGAAATTCTACAAAGAAACGGTGCCTATTGCAAAAAGTTGAAAAGTCAAGAGTTTTAAAAGTTGACGACGTTCACAATACTCTAAAGTTTCAAAGATGTACCGATAATCCGCTAAACTCAATAACATCAACGTGCAGAGCCCACTACGGTGAAAGGTACTCCCAGCCCTTAACAGGGACACCTTAATACCAACTGTCCTTTAAGGTACTGAAACTTTCACTTTGGGCATACAGGATTTATTTTTGAGAGAAGAATCATATCCAGGAAAACAACTATAAACTCATAGTAAAAATATTGTAAGCAAGTTATAACCTTCTACAAAATTAGCTATACAGGAAGTTCACGATAAAGTGGGTACTTACTGCATGTAAATATATAGTTGACCCATTTTGAGTCGCGATGAGTGCCGCTCCAAACAAACAAACAAACAAATGCCAACAGTGGCTGATGGTATTATACTCCTACTGTAGAACCACTATGCTCGTAATGATGCATAGTATGCCGTAGGTAGTGCCATTCAGAGTTGCTTTGAATGAAATCCTTTGTTGTTTTTCTGATAAATTTACGTATCCGTATAATTCTTCCTTTGGTTGATTTAGAGATAGAAACCGTTGACAGAAAGGAACAACTGGCCATAGTTTAGTTTCATCTTTCTTCCTTCATACCGTCTTCTTTCTTTTATCTTTCCTTCTTCTTTCGCTTGCTACCGCAGCTGGGAGGTTGTATATTCCACTCTTTTCCTACACAGGTACCCTCCTCTCCCCGTTGACTCTAGCGATGTTGGCCAACCTTCTCGCCATATTGCTCGCTTTCACTTCGTTGGCTGCCGCCATCAATCCAGTCACTATCAAGGGTAACGCTTTTTTCTTGGGCGGATCCCGATTTTATATCCGTGGTGTGGCCTACCAACCCGGTGGATCGTCAGACTTGAGCGACCCCTTAGCAGACCCCGAAGTTTGCAAGAGAGACATCCAATACTTCAAGGAGTTAGGCATCAACACCATCAGAGTTTACTCTGTTGATAACACCGCAGACCACGATGAGTGCATGCAAGCATTGGCTGACGCAGGTATCTATCTCTTGTTGGATGTCAACATTCCTGACGCTTCTATCAGTAGAGCTGATCCCGAGTGTTCCTATAATGGTATGTATTTGGAACAGGTATTCGCTACCGTCAAAATGTTCGCCGAGTACGATAACGTCTTAGGCTTTTTTGCCGCCAACGAAGTTATCAATACCGTTGGAACCTCGAATACTGCTCCCTATGTTAAGGCCGTTGTCAGAGATATGAAGAACTTCTTGTACCAAAGAGGCTTGAGACAAATTCCCGTCGGGTACTCGGCCGCCGATATCGATGAAATCAGATTGGAAACCGCAAACTACTTTAACTGTGGCAACGACTCTATGGCCAGAGTCGATATGTTTGGTTTCAACGACTATTCTTGGTGTGGCCGTGCTTCCTCTTATACCATCTCCGGTTACGACAAGAAGGTAGAAGAGTTTGGCAACTACTCCATTCCATTGTTCTTTTCTGAGTTCGGTTGTAACACCCAGAGACCTAGAGTTTGGAACGAGGTCGGCTCTCTCTATTCAACCGCTATGTCCGGTGTTTTCTCCGGTGGTATTGCTTACGAATACTCGGAAGAAAAGAATAACTACGGTTTGGTTGAACTCGACGGTTCCGACGTCACCATTTTGGAAGACTTCAACAACTTGGGTACTAAATTTAACTCCACCAAGAATCCACAGGGCGATGGTGGATACAAGCTGAATGGTGGTCACTCCATTTGTCCTGAAATGGGTTCTCAATGGAATGCTACGAACGACATCCCTGATACTCCTCAATACGCTGAAATGATGATCTATGGTGAGGTTGAGCCTCACGGTGGTGGGTACAATGCTACTACTCAATGGGCTTGCAATATGAACCAATTTCTTGTTTCTCAAGCTTCCTCGCTGATGGAGAAAGCTTCTGCCAAGACCTCGGCTACTTCCAAGTCATGGGTGCAAACTACTTCTGCAGGTTCTTCTTCTGCTGACTCCTCCTCTTCTTCTTCTTCTTCTTCCAAGAAGAATGCGGGTGCTGAGCTTGCATACCCTACTGTGTTAACAATTTTTGTCAGTGCATTGGTGAATTACTTCGTATTATAGTTCTTACTTGTGCAGTTTAATTATATTTGAAATCGATGACCTTCTAACTACATAGATTTATATTAAAACAATGCTTAAGCCTTCTGCTTGATACCGTACATCATTTCCTCCTTGTTGATCAAGTGGCCAATACTGTCAACTTCTTCCAACAACTTGTCTATGTCGTAGCACCAGTCGTTCAACAAGTCATTAATATCAGCACTAGTTCTCTTTTTTTCATCCTGAGAAAAGTTGACAACCATCTTGGGCCTGTTAACCTTCGCGTGAATCATCCCCTTGTTAACCAATTCACTGACGTAGCTTTCGGCTTCCAGTTCTCTTAGTTGTAACAATTTCGCCAACCTCGACAAAGTGATGCATTGATAAAATTCGTTAAATATACGTAAATTGTGTTCAATGATACGTTTCTGCAAGTTCTTGTAATTGTGTTCATCTTGGAAGATGGCTGATTTGTCAAAGAAACCAGCCTTGTATTGCTGTTCCAAGTTAGACCAGTGGATTAACTCATTCGTAGTAAAGATTGTCAATAATTTGTAAAGCTTGGAGTCAGTAGATTTACTGATAACTGAATTGATCTTGATTTTCTCTATCAAATCCTTCTGATAATTGTCATATGGAGCCAATATAATGTAATACACAATATTAACAGCTGCAAGATGCAATTCCTCGGGAGTAATTATTGGAACCTCGATTAACAATAAGGCATTCTTCACGATCTCAATATAATCTCTCTCGTGAGTATAGATCTTTATCAAATAATTCAAGTAGGTTGCCTTATATTCATCTGCCTTAGGAAAATTCTTCAAGGTCTTCAACAATATCTTTCTGCTCAAAATCTTTGCCTGAGGAACATCACCTTTGTCCAAAGTCAACTGAATTTGTTTCAAGATGTAATCAACTTTGGTTGCGAAATCCATGAGTGAATAACTCTCAACTTGCAATTCGCACAACACCTCAATGGCCTTATCCAAATCATTTTCTCTCTCCAAGTAAATATCACTTAAGATTCTTGAAACATTTGCTCTTTCTACCTCAACAAAAATCTTCTTATCAGTTACAGTTCTAATGGTTTCAATGATGGTCTTTTTCCATTTCAACTGTTCAGGATCGTTGTCGTTCAATCTGTCCAATCTGCCAATTACCTCCCGAATCAAAGTTTGGATCGAAGTCTTCATTTGACCATGCTTCTTGCTCAAGGCCACCACCGAGTCATTCAAATATTGCCAATCATGGTTATCGTAGAGGCACTCCACTATTTTGGTTAATACTCTCTTGGAAGATGCCAAATCGGAACTTTGTCTAGTTTGCTTTTCCAACACCAAGTACTTCTCCAAGGCTTCTTTGTAATCAGCAGTTTGAGCAATAATAGGGAATTGCTCATCTAAAGTGGCGGAAAAATCCTTTTCGGCTTTAATTGGATCGTCTCTCGACATGATTGTATTGGTTGATCTCTAAGGACGCAGAGCTGTATCTTTATTCTATTACTTCAACTATGTGGCAACTTCAGGTTGGAATATCAACGACGATTTCAATCACACAAAAATGTCGCACGATATCGCACATGCGACATAAATAAATATACCCACTGAATGAAGGCCCAAATAAATACCTTCCTAGCAGTTATTTGTTCAAGGAACTCAACGAAATAGACTCCATACTAAGTATCTAATAACCTGTGGTTCTATTAAATAGTATTATACTGCTCGAAAGAGGTTTTACTTGCCATAACGTATTTTCTAGCCTGATAAGAAACAAGTAACTTTTTTAGAACATCTTAAGGTTGTATAGTGTAGTGGTTATCACTTTCGGTTTTGATCCGAACAACCCCGGTTCGAATCCGGGTACGACCTTTCTTTTTTAATTTTTTAATTATCCAGCTATTACCTAAGCATCCACTGCAAACCAGGATGGCCACTAACATGCAAGTTAGTATTGCATTATGGATTAGCTTGCATGTAATCTTGCATTAAAAATCTCTTCCTAGTTGAAATTTTCTACATTGCAATTTCGAACGACTATCTCACATCTCTATTTGGCAGGTAGTAGCGGGCGTAAATAAAGTAGTGCCGAGGAACTTAACTATTAACTCATCTGTTTTCTTCTTTCTACTTATACGAGTCGGGAACTACAAATGTTTCCGGTTAAGGCGAGAACAAGTGCGAGCTCCTACAATAGTGGTGAGTCATTTCTGACTCCCGTCCTCCGAACGGATACCTTTAAATCATTGGACTAACACGGACCTCATGAAATGACAAGCCGAAGCAAGATGGTTCCGTGTCCGTATCCCCACTTGTAGAGCCATCCGAGAAACAAGCTCTAGAGACTTGGTGGGCTATGGACTCCACATTCTGGTGGGGTTATGTAATCCACAACGACCTAGTTTACGAGTTCCTTTGAATGCAGGCATATCCGGATTAGTTTTGGCGCGCTTTGATTGCCCAATCGGGATTCGGACTCGCTATCATATATTTACCCAATTTTGTGGTATATTGATGCCGATCTGGTAAGTGCTATAGGGTAAGCGGTAAAAGGTGATAAGAAGCGACAGATGCGCTAAGAGTGGAAGCCATATAAAGGACTGTGATTCCCATCAACGTTAATAATGTCAATGCCTACTTTTCTTTTCTTCTCATTCCACTTCTGCATTTCTGAAGTACCGTCTTATCTGATTTCGTCTACGACTGACCGATAGAGCCTTGCTTTTGGTTCCCTTTTCTTTGAATACCCCAATCAATAGAAATCGTACCCTAAGTTCCAAGTTATGTTCATTAAGTTAAGCTACCAGTATAAATTTGTCTTGTCATTTTAATTGCTTGTTGCTTCTTCTAGCCGTTTGCATTCACACACCATAAACTAATTTTACCAGAATCGTTCATACTCATCATGTCTGAATATTACGATACTATCATTAACACTCCCACCAAGAAGAGCCATCCACGTGTTCGCGAGCTTACTCTCGCTGACGCAGACAAGGCAGCCTTGACGCTTTTGGACTCCTTTAGTGAGGATGCCTTGGCCCAGTTGTTGACCGTCCACATGAAGGACGAAAAGAAGCGCAAGGAATGCGAGTACCTCATGTACAAGGCATATGCCCGTCAACACATCTTGAAGGGTGTTGTAATTGGGATTGGTGAACAAGAGGATCGGTTTGAAACCGTCGCTCTCTGGTCCCATCCAGACTCAATTGCTATTGGTTTGGAAAGCTTTGCAACTTTTATGGAATCGGGTTATGACACGTTGTACCAGGCCTTCGATGTCGAAGGCAGACAAAAGGTATTCGAGGGGATGATTCCCTTGTTGCACGATTCAAGTGAGAGAATTATCTCCACTGATTCGAGATTCAACGACAAGAACGTATTTACTTTGGTTTACGTTGGATCCACGGCTGCCGCTAGGGGTAAGGGGAATGCTAGAGCCATGTTTGAGTACATGTTTGAGAACTATGTTGACAAGTGGCCAAACTCCATTTCATACTTGGAGAGTTCGAGTAGAATCAACATTCCTATCTACAGCAAATTTGGCTTTATCCACAAGGAAGATATTGTCTTGGGAAAAAAGTTCGAAGGGGCTGTCGTAGGTGTTGATTTTGCCAGCATGAACATCATGATCAGAGGGAACAAGGGCCACGATTGGACCAAAGATGAGAACACCTACAGTCCTTCAAAGCTTTAAGCTGCTTCGGGCGTTTTTCATTTCTGTAGAATCTGCTTTGTCTTTTCCCATCCCACTAGAATGGTAGATCGTGTTTATATATATCTCACTAATTGAATATTTGTGAAATGATTTATCTATATACATGTAAAAACAGCTTTGAATCGATTATTATTCCCTTACTCATCCAAAGATAACACACTCCGTTGACTTGGCAACGACTTCTCAGCAAATTCCTTCTTTGCTCTTTCTCTCAAAACCTCTTCCTGGGCCTTGGAAATGGGCTTCACAACCTGATTGGGTGGAACAAACTTGAAGTTACCAAATCCAAACTCTCTGTCAGACATCTTGTCCAAGACATACAATTGTTGTCTGACGTATCCCAACAATGCTTCCACGTGTCTCATGTCAACGTTGGGGTTCCCGTTGAAGATGTTTCTCCACAATGCAGCAGAAAAAGTGATATCATCAGTCATCAACCCTTCGTCGTAACTCAACACGGCACCCAACATTTGCTTGTGGTATTCCTTCAAGTAGTTCTCGATGAGTCTGTTACTGTTAATCTTCAATTCCTCTGCCATTCTCAACTCCATATCTCTGAAAATACGGTCAACCAACTTTTGCTGGTAGTTTCTGCCGTACTTGAAGGGCATGGCTCTCATTCTGACGTTCAAGATCCAATAGTGCAAAATAGTGATCTGAAACCACTGACTGAAAGATTGAGGCAAGTTCAAAGTCTTGTAGTAGAACTCGGCAGTCTCACTCAATTCTTCATTTGGGTAGTACATCCCTTGGCGCTTACACTCTCCAAAATAGTACGAACCAGCAACAGGTCCAGCACGAGATCTATCCATATCAATGTTGAAGGCCTTGATCACAGTTTGACCAATGGATTGTAACGCCTGGGGCATTCGGTAGTTGGGATCATTCTCGATCTTGTGCTCCGACAAGAAGGGTCTCTTGGCTTTGGCCTGCTTGGGATTTATCTTCAAGTCTTGTTTGATGTGTGGAAGTGTAGATTCGGTAGCCATCTTTTGGGGAGCTTCAATCTTGTCATCCCCCGTAAGTACTCTGGACGATTGATGGATGCGTCTACCAAAGGAACCCCTTAACACCGTTCCCACGGTCCGGGCCCTGGCAGCAGATACAGGTCCAAGCATATTGGTTCTTAGGTACGCTTAGCAAAAGTACTTAGCTAAACTTATCTTAGACTAATTCCTGTTCAAAGTCTTTATAGATTTTCACCAAAGGGGGGTCCATTAGAAAAATTTTAAATTATGTGTAAATGGCGTTCCTCGACCAAATCGCTGAGTTTGTTAGTGGAGAAAAATTTTAATCTCAACTACTCACTGAAGACCAACAGAAGCGGTCGACTTAAATAACAAGTGGTACAAGAGTTTCATAACTGAAGTAGAATACTCTATTTGTCTGTTTGTGAGTGGCTATATTACGTAAATGTCCAGCTCAATTAGTCAGGCATTCAGAGGTCTACAATTGACCAAGGCAGACACTGCAACTGAGCACGAACATGTGTTTGAAGTCTCGTACGAGTACCTTTCTAAGTTAAAGGATTTCAACGATGCCAAAGCTTTCCAGAATTGTCTCGTGGCATTGATAAACTTAGACAAATATAACAAGGCATACCAATTGATCCAAAAGATTCCCAACGACTCGCTCAAATCGGAGTTGGTGTTGGAGATTGCATATGTTCTTTACAAGATTGGGAAATCAGACGAGTTATTGGAATTGGTCAATAAGTACACTCCTGCTGACAACTATCGTCTGTTTGGTATTAAAAACATTTTAGCCCAAAATTACTACAAGATCGGCAAGTACAGAGAAAGTTTGGAATTGTTCCAAGAATGTGTTGCTGAAGCAGGCCAAGCAAACACTGACTTCGCTGTCAACGAGAGGGCTATCATATCACAAATCAATTTCAATCAAGCAGAGACAGTCGACATGGCCACCACAGCTATTGACAAGGATGGCGAGCAGAATTATGATTTGTTGTTCAACGAGGCCTTGGCTGAATTGTCTAGGAACAACATGGATAAAGCAATGGGCTTGTTGGACAGGGCAGAAAAGTTATGTTTGGAGCAAAACATTGGTGTTGAGAAGGAGGACATGTTAAGTGAGCTTCTTCCAATTAGATTAAATAGCGCGTTCATCAAGCAATGCCAGGGCAACTTAGACGAGGCAATAGCAAAATTAGAGGAGGAAATGAAGAACATTGATTTTGTGAACGATCCTATTTTGAAGCTCATACTTAAGCTTAATTTGTATGCCTATAAGCAGCAAAAGGATGATGGAAAATTGGATGAACCCAATCTTGTGTATCGAGATTTGCAATTACAACAAGTTTTAAACAAGATGAATCTGAATTTGACAAAATTCCAATACCATGTCCTCATGAAAAACAATCTTTTGACCAGGTACATGGACGGTACTTTGGGTTCTGCATTGGTGTCTTCTGATTTTGTTGGCAAGTACTTGGAAAGTTTCCCTGGAGATTTCACTCCATTGGTTTACAGTGTATTGCACGAGTTACAAATATCCTTTAATGATTTGAACGATGCATCGAAAACGAGAGTGATACACAGAAAGATAAAGGCGTACTATAAAAATTCTTCAGATTTCAAGAGAAAGCTTGTTTGCAGCATACTTCTTGAATACGCCCGTCAAGGATTGGATAAATCAGACAATAATTCAGTTGGCTTGTTGTTTACCGCTGAATCCCAATTATCTGAATTGGTAGAATCTCAGTTGAAGACCGAGGAAAAGTCGATCCCTGGTTTGGTGGGTGCTTTGTTTCATGTATGGGATATTCTTGACGACCGCTTGCCTTTCATTACGTTTCTGTGCAAGAAGGATGATTTTGTTGAAACGTTAAGAGAGAAGATAAAAAATCCGAATCAGGAAGCTTTACAAACCGATCGCAATTATTTTAACTTCTGGAAATCCTTTGGATTTGAATTTTATCACGATTCCGAATATGTGAAGCAGAGAGAGTTTTTCATCTCGTTAAATTCTATTGATGTGGAGGATAAGCTTTCGTCAGCTATAGTTTCCAGAGACAATTCACTGTTGCCAAGTATTGAGGAATTTCAATCAAGTAAAACTGTTGAGGAGTTGACCAGTGAATATGAAAAGTATGAACAAAGGGAACGTGAACTGCGTGTTGAAAGTCGAGCTTCATATGAAGAATATGCAACTAGACGTCAAGAAAATAAGAGAATGCAAAGGAAAAGAAGAAGAGAAAAGGAACCCCACAAGTTCTCGCCTAACAAGATTCTCAAGCCAGAGAAGGATTTGACCTTAGATCCAGAGAGATGGTTGCCCATGAAGTTGAGATCGTACTATAAGCCTAGTAAAAAGGAGAGACTAAAGTCATCTCATCAAGGTGCTATAGAGAGACTGTCAACTCCTCAGACTTCTTCTCCTGTTCCCGAAGAAGGATCAACTACTGCTACGGCCTCTAAGACATCGGCTTCCAAGAGCAACAACAACAAGAAAAAGAAGAAGAAGGGGAAGAAATAGTACATAGTAAAAGAGAAGATTTTGGTGATAGGATATGCATGCACCTTTTATTTCAATAAAGCTCACTACTTCATCCAATATCCATCTTGTAGATTACAAGTAGATCAAGTTATCTTTTTTTTCCCCGAATCAGGGAGTTCTAAGCGGACCTCCAAATGTTCATTTCCATTATAGGATAACATAGATAGGGAGGGTCGTGTAGTATAGTAACGACAATAACTGTATGGATGATACTGTGGCAGTGCCGATGAATTACCCAAATGGTCTATAATTACCGCGCCACGGAGTTTCTTAGTTATGAAGTATTTTCTATCTGATAACGCTATAGTGCAGGTGCAGATAACAAGACGAGATTTATAGTTGGTTGTAGTACTTAAAGAGATGCTCTTCCTCAATTGAACACCCTGGGCCACTACAACATTCTGAGTGCAATATCAGTGACTGTGTCGATATAACCAGCTATTGCTACAATGACTGTTGAACCTATTCCTGCTGAATTCGAAGGCTTTGGTGTCTTGAAAAAAGGTGACTGGTACAAGACCCAGTTGATCAAGTACCCCAGAAAACTGATCAAGCCAAAGGATGTGGTGATCAAGAACGTATGTTGCGGGATCTGTGGGTCTGATCTTTTGACTTTGAAGCAACAGTGGGGACCCATGCTTCGGGAGGACGGATGCGTGGTTGGACACGAGATCATTGGCCATGTCATTGCCGTTGGTGACGAAGTGAGTGAGTTCAAAGTGGGCGATAGAGTAGGAGTTGGTGCTCACTGCACTTCCTGTGGGAGCTGCACCAGATGCAAGAATGATAACGAACAGTACTGCTCCCAGGGAATTGACACCTACAACGACATTGATGTCTTACACGATAACTATATTACTCAAGGTGGATACTCTTCACATTGTGTTGCCAACGAGCAGGAGGTGTTTGCCATCCCTGATGCTCTCAGCAGCGAAGAAGCTGCACCCTTGATGTGTGCTGGTCTCACTGTATTTTCACCTTTGGTTAGGGAAGTTGGCTACAACGCCTCGGGTAAGACCGTGGGTATTATTGGTATTGGTGGATTGGGCCATTTGGCCGTTCAATTCGCGAATGCCATTGGTGCTAACGTAGTTGCATTTTCAAGATCTTCTTCCAAGAAGAAGCAGGCTCTTGCAATGGGTGCATCCACTTTTGTTGCCACAGGCGAGGAAAGTGATTGGTGCGACAAATACATCGACAGCTTTGATTTGATTTTGAACTGTGCAATCGGCATAGACGGATTAAACTTGGATGACTATGTTTCCGTGTTGAAGGTAGGTGCGAAATTTGTCTCTGTTGGATTGCCGGATGTTAAGGAAAAGTATTCCGTTTCGCCATTCACATTTCTTAAGCATGGTGCCGCCTTTGGGTCTTCGTTATTGGGATCCAAGAAGGAGGCTAACTACATGTTGAATTTGGCTGCCGAAAAGGGAATTCGTCCTTGGATAGAGAAGATCTCTGTCAGTGCTGAAAGTTGTAGTGAGGCTTTGCAGAGGTGCGATTCTGGTGATGTCAGATACAGATTTGTTCTCACCGACTTTGATAAAGCCTTTGGCAAGTAGAGTATAGTAAAGCAAAATAGAATTTCTACATGATAGAGGAATAGTAACTATAGATTTGTGACATGAAAGGCATTCAAAAAAACAAACAGATGTACACACATAGAAATATATATATGTATATGAAATGGGGGTATTATTATTATTCTATCAGACGTTGAATATATGCCTGAGATTCCAAGCAGTTCTGTTAATTGGATAATATCGAAAATGAGTTCTTTCTCAACAACCCTCTCTTGGATTCGTTCTTTCCAACAGATGCAGAACGTCTGTGCTTCAACATGTCGGCGCGTTTCACCATGGTGATGTCCAAGTCGTCCATGCTATCAGATTTGACCAAGAACTTGGATTTCTGGCCTCTGGGAGGAGTCAAGTAGCAGGGGAAGTCCAGCTTCTTATGCAAACTCTTGAACTCATTGTTGTATGTTTGTGAGAGGTACAACTCTGTTAACTTGGTGGGCTTTTTACTGTGAGGGTATTGAATGTATCCTGGGAACTTGGTGATGCTCAAGTCAGACAATGGAGATCGAACTTGGTTACTCTCAAGACCAAATCTTTCGTGGTGATCCCACTGTGTCTTGGGTTGCAATATGTTTTCCTGGTCATTATGGTTGGCCTTATTGGAGATCGTGGGGGAGCCTGAAGGAACACGCTTGTATGGTTTCTTATCCTCAAAAATCTCAAACGAGGGTAATGAAGGCTGTTTTCTGGTAGGACTAGGGGAATTTCTCAATGACACCGAAGTTTGCTCCAATCTGAGTGGTGAACGGTCAGCGAAGGGATTGGCTGTCTTAGGTCTCTTGGGCGAAGGTGTGAGTCTATTCGAGTGTTTGGGGGACAACACAAGTCTTCCGTATCTTTCTGGTGACGATGGCATTGTGAGGAAGAAAGTATTAGGATTGAATTAAGTACTTAGACATAAACCCCGGAACAGTTCTGAATTTAGTTTTCACTATGTATCGTTAAATATACCTAAATAGCCGTCAAGAAATTTGCCTTAGTATCCTTTTTCCCTTATATCTTGTTACCCTTCTACGCCCCTACTTATATATTCTTAGATGCAAAATTTTAACTAAGCCTAAATCTAGCAATGGTGTCTCCCTTATTCTTCCTACACGAATGTTGTTATGTCGCAAACATCTCCAAATCGTTCCGTGCCAGAATCAGCAATCGCGGCTTGCGGAAAAATAGAAATGCTCCCCTTCACCCAAAATTGCCCTAAACAGTAAGGGATCTAAACTACCTGAAACATCACAACAAGCATTCCTGGTGATAGCAGATACCGTACGTTCTAATAGCTAGCGTCGGTACTGGGTACTCAAGTCGAGAATGCTGTTTATTATGCCTGTGGCAATCTGTTTCAAAAATTGAGTTCCTGTGAAACTTGATAATCACCATTTTAACTGGATTGGGTACGTAACCGGCATACAGCCAGAACCATAGACGGGGTAACGATCTCGAAGAGCGATTTGCACAATGGACACTTTGTTAGGAATTCATCGAAGGGTGAATTACGCACTTAGACTTCCGTTTGAGTAAACGTTTAACTGTAGCGTAGGGATGGTGCTGGGGTCTCTCAGTTGTGGACTTCCTAATCGGTAGAATTCACATTCGGTGCAATGAAGTCTACATCGAGTGAAATGAGTACAGTAGAGATAACGTGAAAAGGGACTTTCGAACGTTTACATGGTATTATACGTACAGACAGTATTGCTAGTATGCAATAACAAGTATACAATTACCTACAATACTGTTACATAGTATACGTTTAGCAGGAATAGTATTATGCAATTGTTCATTGTGCAAGTTGCGGCGATTAGTACTCGCAATAATATCTACAATAAATACTGAAGTACCTGACGATACTTTTCCTTATACTTGCCACGTATATGGCACTGTGCCAATCCGGATCCATTATTGCAACCATTGATTCCATGATATTCAATCGCAAGCTCACTTTACAATATATTCTCTCTTAATATTATTATATTAATCTCAATAAATAATCACTTATGGCCTGTACAAGTTCGAGGCAACGAATGGCAACTTGGTGATAGTGGCATCTCTCAACTTCTTTCTGATCTCAATCTTGATTGGTTCACCGATCTTGGTCTTCTTGCTGATGTATGCTTGGGCAACGTTACCACCGAGAGTAGGAGAAGGAGAACCAGAAGTGATGTACCCAACTTCTTCACCAGCAGCATTGAAGATCTTGTTGTTGTCTCTTGGTGCTGGACCCTTGGAAACAACACCGATTCTTCTGTCCTTGACCAATGACTTGTCATTTAATTGAGCCAAGATGGTAGCGGCACCGTTGAAGGAGGCAGTTTCAGGACTTCTTCTCGACTTGGGGATCAACCACGCCAATGAGGCCTGCACAGGGGTGATATTCTCTTCCAACTCATGTCCGTAAAGACACATACCAGCTTCCAATCTCAAAGAGTCTCTGGCAGCCAAACCAATGGGTTTGACCAAGTCAGGGTTTTCTTCAATCAAAGCTTCAAAGAAGCCAGCAGAGAGTTTGGACTCAGTTTCATTGGATGATGGAATAGACAATTCGAAACCGTCTTCACCGGTGTATCCGGATCTGGCCAAATGAATGTTGGCATCACCAAATGGAGACAACTTCAAGTACTTGGCTTGACCGAAGTAGATCTTGGACAAGTCTTCGTTGGTGAACTTTTGCAACAATTCGGCGGCCTTGGGACCTTGGATAGCCAAAAGAGTGCTTTCAAAAGTAGAGTGTTTGACATCTCCAAAATTGGAGGCTTCCTTCTTGATGAATGCCACATCCTTCTCTCTGCACCCGGCATTCGTAACCATGTAGTATTCGAAGTCGCCATGCTTTGTGATAATACAGTCATCAATGACACCACCTTGATCATTAAGTAAAACCGACAAACTGAAAGAGCCTATGGGCAATGAGCTCAAATCTATAGGAGTCATCTTTTGCAAGAGAGCAACAGAGTCCTTACCACTAAAATTGTGTTGCAACATATGACTAACATCGAATAGACCAACCTTGGATCTGACCCAGTTGTGGGATTCTATGTGACTCTGGTTATTATACAAGACTGGCATCTCGAACCCAGCATAAGGTACCATCTTACCTCCCAAACGTACGTGGGATTCGTACAAGGGAGTACGTGCCAACTTGGTGGCTGTGGAGTACAATCTTTGTCCGCTTCTCTGCATTATGATAACCTAGGAAGTATTGATCGTAGGTATATATAGGTATTTATGTAAGGACGAACGTAATAACGTATGAAACGCAAAGTACTATAGGAGAACAGTTGGGCCATCCCTTGTGGGGGGTTTTATACGCTTCATAGTTGTGAACTTGTGACTCGGGGCCCGTTGAAACCTCCGCAAAATCATGAGCACGAGTCAAGAATAAAAAAAAAAACCTTCGCAGAGTCAAGAAAACGCCTTGTGACTCCGCACACCACACAACTTGTTTTTTGTTACCAACCGAACGGGATAATGGATGGCATGGAAGGTACCAGCTGGGTTTGAACAGTTACAACCTTAGGCATAACAAGGACATAGATGAACATTCCGAGAAAACTGTAAGCTAAAATAAAGAAGCAGCAATAAAACGCTAACTCCTTCATGTTGCCTAGGAATCCCTGGTGTAATTGGGTCTTCCCCAGAATCTCAAATTTTCTAAGGCTTTCGTCACATTCCGCACCAAATTCTTTTAATTGAATGGGGAATCCCTCACTATCAACTCTATCGAGAAAATAAAAACCAAACCAAATTGCTACCAAAAGACCAACCCAGATAACCGGGATAATAAAACCTACAAAGAGTAACTTAGTCATGAGTGGTCTGTTCCGGATAAAATACGCACACGTTTGACAGCTACACTTTCGGGGACTGAAGTAAGGATATGGTTCCAACTCGAATTCCTCAGCTGGAAAAGAACTCATTTCGATTGCATAAAACAGTATCAAATAGAGGGTACTTCAATCTACCCGAATTCTGGAGGGCAAGAAGTTGATCTTATCAATTATCGGACGGGATACACCATTTGGAATCCAATCGAGCTGCTTTTTGATCTTCTTTATATATGCAATTTCTTCTCTTTATGTGTGTGGTAGATCTGGTTTTCGCAGCCGTCGCATGGATGTAGACTATTCCCCGATTCGGCATAGTATATTAAAATAGAAAGGGAACTCTTACAACACAACCAAAAAAAATGAAACACATCTCGATATCGATAGCTCATGCTTAATAAGGCACCTCTTTAAACTACAAGAATCGTCTGGCAAATAGAAAGCATATCTTATATTTTATTTTATTCCCTTACTTTACGATTACTTGTTAAAGCGCCTTAAAACGTGCGCTACCAGCCAACCTAAACTACGCGTTACTTGATTTTACGATTATCACCAACTTAAATATCATGGCTTGCCTTCCAATCACATTACACTGCATCATGTGGATATAATGTCTACTCTTGATCTAACCAAGATTGCCACTGCTCTTGCATCGACCAAAATCAAAGATCGAAACGATGCGTTGGCTTTGCTTGAAGAGTTGAGCAATTCACAAACAGCCCTCAATTCCAAGTCATTCAAGATTATAGCATGTGCCATATTCGATGCAGTGGAAAGAGATTTGGAGGCTGTTAACAAAACAACTCGCCAATTGGTGGGTCCTGCTACCACAAGGCTAGAGAGAATGTCTGTTGTTCTTCGAAGCCTAATGGAGAAGTCGTTCTTGTCTGAGACAATTATCAAATTGAAGTTCCGAAACTACTTAGATGTAGTATTAGGAGTGATTAAGTACTTCAAATTAGGCGTTGAAGGGTTGAACGCCAGTATGGAAGCCTTTATTCGAATTCTAATAGTTGTAATTTCAAATGATAATTTTTTGTGCCGCCTAAGCTACAATGATTGGGATCAGTTGTTCAGTTTTATTATTCGTGGTATCGAAAACAGCATCAATCTAATCCAACAGGACCAATTTAACATCCGAATAGTGGGTCAGTTATTTAATTTGTTATGCACCTTCCTAAGTTGCTCAAAAGATATTCCACTCAATTATCTCTACATTTACAGGAATAATAATTACAAACGCCTTCAAATCATCATAGAGAAATCTACCAGTATACCAAGACTTAGCCCGAATAGTGCGATTACAATGATGAAAATCATCAATAAATTAGTTATTTCCCTTTGCACTGAGGATGTTGAATTTGTGCATAGTTTACTTTTATGCGGAATCCGCTTTGTTATTCAGTTTAGCCGTTCCAACTTGGACGAGTTGTGGCTACAATTTGGTACATTCTTAAACCTAGAACAATTTCACCGTTATTTAGATCCATCAAATTTCAAGGTTGAGTCAGAGGAAGAAGAGCTAAATAATGAGAACGGTGTTAGTACCAACGCCAGCAGAAAAATGGAAAAGGTAACCTATGAAGTTGGCGTTCTTTTACTGCATACGTTTTCTGTCTTGGAAGAAATTTCACCTACCTTCAAAATTAACAATTTGAAGTTAAAGCTACCGTCTGAAATTTTAGCTTCTTGTTCCTCTAGATGCTTGCATTCTGTGTATTTAGCTTCGGAACTGTCCAACGCTTTCTTATTAGTATGCTCCGTTTCTAAATTGATCGATACTTATTACAAACTTAAGAAGAAATATAACACCATTCTTTCGGATGAAGGTGATTCTTCTCATAGTACCAATTCATTCAATTCTATCAAGAGAAGGAAAATTAGCCCTAGCATTACTTTTCTTCAGAGTTCGAACAATGAAGTCCAATTCTACAAAAGCTTACTTTCAGATAAGAATGACTATAGATCTGTGATATTAGGTTTACAGCTAATATTAGCGCACGCTGATTCTGGTGGAATCAAGATTGACGAATATAACTCAGCTCCTACTAAGGAGTTGGCAAAAATTTCTCTGAATGGTGATTCTTCTTACGATTTTTCTATATTGCTTTCAGACAGCTTCACAAAGAAACATTTACTAAATGAATTATTGGACCTTATGGAAATTCAGGACTACAGAGAATGGGCATTTTTATCTTGCAGATCACTCTTGTTCTGGTTCCCGCTGTTTATGAATAATGAGTTCACGAAATCAACAATTTCTACATTTTGCATCCAACTTATCATTCGATGTATGACATACGCAAATGAATTAGACGTTGCTGCTGATACGTTATATATTTGCCTGAAAGTTAGTGGAGATTTCATAAAGCTGTACGATTTTACCACGGAGGTGACAAAGATTCTAGAAAATGCCGAATCCAAAGGTCCAAGAAACATAACAAGTGCCTCCTTTCACTTCTGGTATGGGTGTAATATTCTTTCATCTATGACCACGTTGAATAAGTATTCATTATCACAAATAGCCCTGGAGTGGTTGATTTTGAAAATGCTGCAAACTGAAGGTATAGAGTATCTCCACTGCAATGAATTTTCGCAGTTTATTCAATGGTTATATGGATCTCTGGTTTCCATTCCGGTGGATGACAAAAATTTGGTTGAAACTTCGGGATTAGACTGCTTCAACAATAACAGCAAAGAGTTGTTTCATTACATGTCCAAGACAGAAAATAGTGATATAACGGTGAACAGATGGCTTAAAATTCCACCTATAATCCACAACAATGATTCAACCGATCTCCTTCTTCGCATGTTGCATATTCCTAGAATCTCGCTTAATGATCCTGTTTCACTCTTACGATGGTCCTTTGTGCTTGCAAAAACTGCGAGTGGTATAGGAAAAGACAAGGCACATGGGATTGCGTTTGAAACAATTGAAAGCTATTCCTTGTCCTTAGTTCAAGAGGCCCATTCCTTACCCTTGACATCAGAACAAGTATTAGAATACGCAAGAAGTTTTTCTTTTGAGGAATTGAAATCTATTGACGGAATTTATTTAAAAAATTATGCTTTTGATTTTAAAGTTATGGAGAAATCTTCATCCCTGGAAATGTATTCAAAGGAATTGATACTATCCCATTCTATCCTTGATTCAGCCTTCAATAATTCTGAAAGACTGGAAAGCCCACACCTTTCAATTTCGAAACTGCTAGAACCATTGACAGAATCCGAAGCATTGAACATGCCTCTGGATATTTTGATGAAATTTAAGGTAGTATGCACTTTTGCTGCTTTACGTATTTGGGAACCACTTCGTATTCTTGATTTTTTGAATACTCTTGAAAATGTCCAGTTTGCAGTCTGCGTGCTATTTTTATTGGACCAATTAGTAAAGGGATTCTTAGTCGATTTTGAATTTGACTTGAATTTCTATTTCTCTTTAATTCAAGGAGTTGGAAACAAGCTTTTGGCGAGTAAGTGTGATAGATATGAGATCACGCAAGTATTGGTTTGCAGACTTTCATGCATCCTTATCGAGGTCATTGAAGCTAATGAAGAGGAAACTTCTGAAGAGTTCACGAAACTTAAACTGAACTGTGAAGATATATTTGAATGGATATCTTCAACTTTTAAGAGCGAGCACTTTAGAACGGAATCGGCCATAGTGGAATATATAATCTTTTCTGTCAAACTCGCTAAGAATGATGAGTTATTTTGCAAGCCTTTTTGCAAAAATCTCGAAATAGCAACCAACAATTTGAAAGTTAGGGTTAAAATTGCTTTCGACCTAATGTTGAACTCTACAAAATACCCCATGGGGTGGTATAGAGAGTTATATGCACAGATTGGCGTATTTCTGATGTCAATGGAAAGGGCGATCACTTCCTGTTTGCTATTAACATGGGTAGGAGTTAATGTTCACGGCATTACATGCGCTTCACTTTTCAACTTACTAGAGGGTACCAAAATTTTGCAATTGCAGCAATATATTGTATCTCTGTTACATCAATACATCGTGCATTTTAAGGTCAAGTCGTCTAGAGACCTCTTTGTCTTGCAGAAACGAGAACTTCTTACGTACTGGTGTCATTTCAATAATATTTATGATTTTCCATTTGGCATAATGGGCTTTACTTCCATTAATGATTTTTTGTCCTCCAATGCCACGGAGCTCGTCGCAATTGAGTATTCTACCATTAAGAAGACAAACAATGCTAAGCTTCTCGACGATTTAATTTCCCTTAAACAATCGAATGAATACAACATCATTGTTGATAGTATTCCACTAATTTTACCCTTTGCGTTTTCCAGGAATGGTATTAGAAACAAGATATTCGATTTTTTAAAGAAAAAGTTAGGAGTGAATTCCAAAAAGGAGATTTCAGGGAAATTGATTTTGATCATATACCAGATTATTCAATATACGAATATTTCAAAAGAACCTAAATCGATAGACAACAACCAGGGTTCGGATTTATTTTCTCAATATGCAACCGAACTTGAGGATGCAGGGTCATTATCGATTACGCTTACAACATCATTGGATCTCATGTCCACATTACTTACCAAGTTTTCCAATAACAAGAGTCAATTTTGGGCCTCACCAGCAATAATCCACTTTCTTGTAAGGAGAATCGTTACCACACTTAAGGATTCCTTATCTTTAAATCTGAAAATAGCCTTGATAAGAAGAATAAAGCTAGTCTTCGTACTTGCCCATAATTGCCGAATAAGTTTTGCCACCACCAAAATGTTAGTTATTCAGATGATGCCCTTGATGAATTACAAGGAGCTAAGCAATGATGTTTATAAAATTTTGATACTCCTAACTAATTTGGACCATTTTACCTCGCAGCAAGTCTTGCAGTTGACGATAGAAATAGTTGAAGGACTATTGGAGCATGACCACCCAAACAGCAAGGAGTACGCTACCATTCTTTTAAATATTGAGAAATACTTAACGTCTACTTCAGAAGAAAGGTTGATACACAATATCTTAAAGTTATGTTTGTCTCATCTTAAATTCAGAGAAACAAGTTTAAAGTCATCTTTATTAGAAAATTTTATTGCGGAGGAAGTTCAACAAGAACCAGATTCTAAAATCCGGGAACAAATTGCTAGATTAATATCTGCAATTTTCCCGGTAGTTATTGAGGATGGAATTACTTACAAATCCGAAGTGGCGAAGTTTTTATTGAGTTTTGATGAAACTACACTTTCCCTTTCTCTGAAATTCAGCCAGTGGAGAGCTCGCTATCTCGCAAATTTCTATTTAAGAGGAAAAAATACGACTGATTTGTATCGCATCAACGAATTTGACTACAGTTTGTCTATAAAGAAGTTCAATGATTATTGCTATACGTTAAATCCTGTTATCGAAAAAGTGATCGAGTTCCAGAAATATTCGAGAAATTCAATGGAAACATTATGTGCTGAATCAGTTCTTTCTGTACTTGTTTGGAAGTTCACAAATAACAAGAAGGATTTTGGAAAGTATCTTCAATTTGATAAGAATTACGAGGAGTTAAGCGAATACATCGTTCCGTTGGATTTCCACTCATGCATGTTAGTGAATTCGGAGGAACAGGATATCGAATACTCTATTGACAGCTTTGTTGAGCAAATGCATGACACGAGGTACTTGCAAAGTTTGGAAGATGAATTCATTTGCCAGCATCTTTGCCTTTACGTGCTCGAAAAAATATCCACATTTACCAGTATTGCCCCATTAATTTCAATTTGTGTGATTCGAATTCCAAAATTCGCTCTTTCTATATTTCCATTCTTATTGATGTTTAACATTAATGCTTTTGGTTGTGAGGCTGTGCAAGATGTGCTCCAATTCTTCCAGGTATATCTGAAGATGAGCTCATGCTCAGTGACAGTTCTTCGAATGATTTCGAATTCAATAATAATGACTAGATTTGGGGCTAAACAGGAATTGCCTATTTTCTTACAGACGTATGAAGAGGTGGAATTGAATTCTGTGATCCTAGGTTGCGTGAAGTCGAAATTATATCGTACTGCTTTAATGCTATTAGAAGACGTACAATTGAGAGGAGCGAGTGTTTCAGAAAAACTCCTCTTGTATGTTTATAAATCCATTGATAACAATGACATGATATATGGAGCCTGTGAGTCTCTAAACAACAAGGAATCAATTTTGAGATTAATAAATTTGGGCAATGAGAACTCTTCAAGAAAATCTCTTTATGCAAGTGCGCAGTATGACGCAGAGCTTTGGGTTGGCGGTAAATCTGATTCGAAGAACTTGCTGTGCTCTCTTTTATCAAATGGAGTTATGGGCATATCTAGAGCCCTTGCCAAATCTGAATCCGGCTCGAATAGCTCTCGAGAATGGGCTTGGAAATTAAATCGGTGGGAGCAAACGTCGTATGCCACTACAGAAACTGCGCAACCAAAATACCATGATTTGTTATACAACTTATTGCAGCAGGTTTCGAATAGCGCAGAAAGTGGTAAGCGTTACATTGAAACCCTTACCATACCTTCTCCTGCTATTACTAAGACTGATGAAATAGTCAGCATTAAGGAGAGAAGTGAGAACTGTGAGAAATATCTTCGATATTTGGGAGTAGTTCTGAGCGTGAAGGATATCTTATATCTCAATCAGGAGCACGCCTATCAATCCATAAATGACTTCAACAAAATGACAGCTTGGTTTTCAGACGTAGATCTACCATTTTCTGAAGACGTTTTGCTTGCAAGGCGGAACACTTTGCAACTAATGCTGAAATCAGGAAGCAAGGATTTTGAAGTTAACTCGGAAATTCTAAAACTTTGCACAATGGCAGAGATGGTGCGCTATGGAAATGTTGCAAGAAATAATTCCAACGATCCTCAGAAAATCATAAACTCTACTATGCTATTACTAGAATTCCTGAATGAATACCAGACACCGGAAGTTGACGTTGTGGTCAAGTTCAATACTGCCTTGAGCCTCTGGGAACAAGGAATGCTGGTTGAAGCTGTGAACCTCTTACGAAATCTATCGAGCAATGATGGAGTAGTATTTCCGATAGAAGGTATGTGCACTTCTAAAGCATTGATCAATGCTACGTTGGCTGAATGGTTAGCAAATTCAAGACAAGAATTGCCTACCGTAATTATGTCCAAATTTATTGAGCCCACTATAGGTGAACTTGAATACTCTCGAGATCCATGTTTGAGTGATGACCAACTTGTGACGATATACAGAAAATTTGCTCACTTTTGCCAAGCCCAATATATCTCTCCTCAATTACATGATCTGATCTCTTTGACTTATAAACGGTTGGAAGAAAGAAAGAAGGAAATTGATGAATTAAAAGACCATTATGGAAAAACTCTGGTAGGCTCAGAGGAGAAACGGCTGGCCCAGAGGTATTACGCAAGATTAAAACAAGAATACCAAGTTGAGCATGAAGAATTAAAGCAACTTAGGCGATTGAAAGAGACATTTGCTCTTAAGGCCTGTCAGCTTTACTTAAGAAGTGTTCTTGTGATACCAGAAGGTCAATGGAGAGTTAAAGACGATTTTGATAAATTCTTTTCCTTGTGGTTTGAAAACAAGAACCGCTCATGTGATAGTTTAATATCCAAGCTTATCAACGAGATACCTTCGAAGCATTTCTGTGAGTGGGCGAACCAGTTGGTTTCTAGATTAGAATCGGTGGATTCAGATGATGAATTTCAACAACTCTTACAGCAAATTATTCTTAAAGTGTCAAGTGATCTGCCTTACCACATGCTTTATCCATTAATGTCTTTGAGAATTTATGGGCTTTACGAAGGTGATTCATCTTTGAGTAGAAAATCACTTGCAGCCAATAGGATTTGGAGGACTCTTGTACAAAAGCAAGACGAAGATTATATCTCATTGATGAATGATATCGATTTATTTTGCAATGAATCTGTAAAGTTAGCCGAGTTTAAAGGATCAAAGGGTCGCTCAATCAATTTAGACAAGCTCGGAAATTCTGGCTTATCAACTAAAGAAAACACCCAAAATATAGGAGAATACTGGCTACGAAAATTACCTCAGATATGCCCTCCAACGTTAATTGGTTTATATGGGAGACCAATTGCTCAAACTCCGAAGATGGTACTGATAAATGCAAAGATTTCGGTTGCTGCAAGTGGCTTGAGTTTACCAAAAGTTGCATCTTTTATTCTCTCAGATGGGAGGGAGTACCGAATGTTATTCAAGCATGGGACAGATGACTTGCGACAAGATGCTATTATGGAGCAAGTTTTCGCCAAAGTTAATCTGTTTCTCAACGCCAATAAGGAGACCAGAAAGCGCAATTTAAGAATAAGAATATATAATGCCGTTCCTCTTGGTCCCAAGTCCGGCATTATTGAATTTGTAAACAACACCGCTGCGTTGGTGGATATACTCAAGCCATTACATGATGCCCATGATCCATACAAGATGGACAAATGCCGAGACTTGATGCGACAGGCGCAAAGCAGAGATAAGACCGAGAGAGTAATAACATATCAACGCATAAGCGAAAAGTGCACTCCCAAGTTGCACTACTTTTTCATGAGCGAGTTTGGTACACCTGATGCTTGGTTTGAATGCTTACTCAATTACACTCATGGGGTTGCGACGACATCATTCGTTGGATACATGGTAGGATTAGGAGACCGGCATTGCAATAACATACTTATCGATACACTGTCGGGAGAACCAGTGCATATTGACTTGGGTGTTGCGTTTGACCAAGGGAAGCTGTTGACAGTTCCGGAAACGGTTCCTTTCCGCTTGACCAGAGACATGGTTGCAGGTCTTGGGATTAATGGAACTAGAGGTGTGTTTACCAGATCCAGTGAGCATGTTTTCAAGGTTCTTCTAGCCAATAAGGACCATGTTATGACGATCTTGGATGTCTTGAAATGGGATCCTTTGTATTCGTGGTCTCTTTCGCCGTTGAAAAGAAAGAAGTTACAAGATGAACGAGCCAATAATTTACAAGCAGCCCAAGATAACAAGAGAGGTGTGCAAGTTGACGAATATGAGGCCCAGCGAGCGATAAATACTGTGGCAGACAAGTTGACAGAAAACGGCTTAAGTGTAGAGGCCACTGTCAGACAATTGATCCAAGAAGCTACAAATCCAGAGAACTTGGCTCTTATATACTGGGGCTGGTCTCCGTTTTATTAGTCGGACAGAAACGAAGTATATATGAAATAATACGATTTCCCTTATGGTGCACAAAAGTGCAAAATAGGCAATACCAACCGAAATGTGGAGTTGTATCTGTAGTGATTATGTATTTCCATTCTTCTTTTTATATAACAGAGATTAGGGCATCAATTCCTCTTTCGACTCTCATTATGATCTTTCTGTACCCAGTGGAGTCCGACAATTCACTAACTGGTCATATTCAGTCCATTCCGCTTATCATAGAAGATCACCAAACTGAACGCGAGATAAAGGTATCGCGAGTATATGTTAGTACCTCCCACTCAGAAGACAAAGGAACTATTACAAAAGATGATGATATATTATTTCCAAACATCACCATAGTAGCCATATGCCATGAGGGCCTTTTCAGGGGTTTGCTTACAAGACATACGTATTTAAACATACGACATCCCCAAGCTCGGAAGATGTATTCGGACGAAGAATGGAAGGACCTCATAATGCAGCTCTTTCCCGTTGAGGAATCCGAGCTTGCAGACCCTCGAAATCTACCGGTAAAATTAACAGTGAAATATGTCTCCCTGGTTGGCAATTACGATGCAGAGCAGAACTACGTGGAAGATGCCGACGGCTATGCTGCTGATATTGTTACGTTGGATTTGGTGACGCGAGCAAAGTTACCCGTGATCCTTGGAAGCCTACAATTAAAGCGAATGGAGGAAGAAGATGAAGATGACCAAGAAGATAAAGAAGATGGCGTCGACAAGGAAATGGAAGATTCATACGAAGAGTATGCTAACTTGTTTCGTTGGATGGAGCTTTTGGTTGATCAGAACCAACAGTTACTTGAGAAATATAACGAGCTAATTGAAAAGCAAACGAAGCTAGAGAACGAAACAGAAAATGTTCTTAACAATTACAACTTATCAAAACAGGAATTCGAGGAAATAAACAATGACCTTAGGAATAAGTTCTATGCGGTTTTGAAGTCAAAGAAAGACAGAATTTGGGCATTGGAAAAAGCCTTCGGACGGGATTCAAATAAGCTTCCACAATTAAACCAGAAATACTATGAGGGAGGAGGGCTCGTGAGTACCAAGTTTGACAAGATGGCACATAAGCCGGACATGGAACTGAATCCCACAATCAAAAAAAGAAAGATCTCAGTCAAGGTAGAGAATGATACTGGTTTGACAGAGAAACCAAAGAGCATGAACGCTTCTAATGTTCCTCAAGTAAAGCAAGAACCAATTCCCACGGAGATAAATTCCAATGAAAAAAAGGGGAGCTTTTACGGTCGTCATGGAAGCGACTCTCAGTTAACTAAGAGCGTCCTTGAAGGAGCGTATAACCATGACACTGACGATGATAACGAGGATTCCAACAAAGAGACTTACGACAGGGGGGATCATGTGAACAACGAAGATGATGATGGAGAAGAAACAGCCTTGGACAATTCTTCGGACGAAGATGACAAGCCCCACGGGGAACCCCAGGATGAACTAATAGAAGATTCCGACGACGAGGGTAAAAAAGCCATAAAGGAAGAAATTGTGGAGGACTCCCTTGAAAATAAACAAGTCAATGAGGTGCAAGGAACGCAGCAACCTGAAATCAAGCACCCTATTGATGAAGATCAATTGAGCGAGTCTGGCACAGTTTACAGTGATGAAAGCGATGACGACAATGATGTTAAACAAGACCCAGTTCTGGCGGAGAAAGTCAATTCTCCAGTTATTATGAAGAATGAGCCAGATTCTAAGGACGCATACCAGGACGACATAGGCACAGATTATTCCAGTGGGTGATTGTAGGCGATTTACATTGCATATGATCCGCTATCCTCTTTGACGACTTATTCCAGATCCTTCTAGCTCACCGTACTTTCAGAACATAATTTCGAATGCTCCAATTGATGGCATTCTAGAGCTGGTATATATGAATGAAGAGCAAGGTAAGTATACGTTGCTAGTGTGAAGGCTTTAGACCTCAGTCTCATCTCTTAAGTGCCAAAGCCAATTTTATTTGGACCTAGAATAGCGTACAAGTAAATTTAGGAATGCTAACGGTGGGAACCAACTAGGACCACTAAGTAATAATGGCTTAAGTAATCGTTAACAAGCTCTACTCATCATGTATATTATTACACTTCGCCAGTATCGGCAACTGTAAAGCGGCAACTGTAAATCGGCAACTGTAAATCGGCAACTGTTTCTACTCCATAATATTCCTTCCTGCGACCGGGCCGATCGATGAAAAATACCCTAGTTGGGTATTGTGTCGTTCTGGTACTATACCCCATTGATTTCTCTAATTGACCACCAGAAAAGAGAAACAAATCGCATCCCTCCAGATCCCTCCAGAGAGAGGTTGTAATTCAAAGTGGAACGGCCAGCTGAGTACCAGACGTTGAAATTGGAGGAATGAGTACTGGACACGGAAATGTACCGGGGTATCATCGCATGTAAGGCCTGTAATTCGCAGGTAAATAATTGAAAAAGGAATTTAGCCAAATTTAGCCGCAGTCGTTTTAACTGGTGCAGTGATTCCCATAGAAAGATGCGCCATTCCGGCCCCAGCACATCTCTATATATATATATAAAATTATTCCAACCGATATACACATATATAGGTAGTTCTATCTACTACTCATACCCCGAAGACCATCACCCACCCCTTCCATTGTGCCCCATTGGAAGTTTGTGGTTGGTACACACTTGGTGTACAAAATGCTCTCTTTGCTATTGCAACCCATCACTTCCTTCAGGCATCTTGTACCTCCATCTGCGTGCGAAACTTTTCACCACTACGACCGTTGCGCACCGGTTGAAAAGTAGGAAAAAAAATTGTGCGTGAAATTGTACCTCCTTCCCTTCTTCTTCCTGATAGGCTACAGCAAACTCAGTATACTCCGGCTTAAAGACTAGAAGCGCTCCTGTACTCTCACACGAGGATAGGGTTGAGCTCTCTGATTGAAGCATCGTCGCATTACTTTTTTCATTTCGTATTTTGCTGCACTTCGTTTTTCCTTTTTTTCCACCTTTGGTTGGCATTTTTCTGTGTGCCACCATCTTGTTACTCCAACTATCCTTTATTATTTTCTGCACGAGCTGTGGCCCTTTACTGGCTCCTGGTAGACCATCCTGGCACTGTCTCTCAGTCTATATTGCCCATTCGAAACGCACTTTGAGTTTCTGAATAGTGTTGAATAGTGCCGTGGTTTCTGACTGCAACATCGCTGTTTCCGCCCACACGTCCCCTCCAGATCATCCCCGGATTTTTTTTCTTCCTGGCTCACTTTAGGCCGTCCTGATTTTGTTGAGGTTACACTTTACACCTGATCGCAGTATATCATATACGATACTAAGATCCACTGTGTTCCGCACCTTGACGTTTTGGATATCCCGGTGTCCGTTCCTAAAATTATTTTAGTTTTGATTTCTTTGGGCTCATCTCTCAGAAAATATCACTTTTCACTTTTTCTTTGGCCTTTTTTCCCTTCTCGTTTCCCTTCTTGATATTTGCTTGCAAACATGGGTTACTACAACCCTTACCAATCCATCCCACAGCAATACATGACACAGTCCTACTACCCCCAGTTCTATTCGTCAGCAGGGAACAATAACAACGCCAACGATACAAACAATCCTAACCAACAGTCTTCAGAGCCCCACAATGACGGAGAAATGTCCAACATGGTTAATCGTGAACGTGAAATTGCATTTTCAGGTCCAGAGTTGAACTATAACCAATACAATAGCTCCACGGGTCCTAACCAGTCAAATGACCACCAATTGAACCCAAGCATAATGGGCAATAGAGGTATGATTTCCTCAGAACAAATTTCTGGTTACAATGCATACAATGACCCCTCCACCTTTGTAGGGTCTCAATTCCCACCCATCACATCCCAGCATTCAGATATACACAATACTGGCAGTTCATACTTTGAAGACGAAAATTCATACATTGATGCCGCTGCAGCCGTGGGTTACGCCGCAGCAGTTTCTAACTATGCCACCCCTCCTTTGAACGGTTCATCGTTGATGGCAGCTACTCCTCATCACCCTAGACAGTTTGTTTCTGATGCTACTAATGATGTTCAAGACAGAGTTCCCCAAAGAATGAATAGTTCAGGCGGTAACTCAGAAAGACAGAATAAGAGTAACAATGATGGCGATAACAGCACTGGACCAAACAATCCTAGCGATGATTACAATATTCTTGTATCCTCTGGGCAGTTTCCACCTCAAGTACACCATCCTGCTATTTCTGCCACATACGGTGGAGTTCCAGGTATGTTGAATACTAACGTTGCAAATGTTGGTAGCAGGGGTCATAGCAGACATTCATCGAACTCCAATCCATTGGGTGTTTCCCACATGATCAATCCTAATACGATCGGCTTACCACCTGTCGGATCTGCTGCACCTTTGGGCAGAGCTAGCATTGGCTCTGGCACTACGGGTGGTGCGGCTGGTGTGAATATGGGTGCTAACTCCTATCAAGGTGGTGTTGGAGGTGGCCCACCAGGAGGAGTTAATTCGGGTGGTGCCCCATCGCGAACTGTGTACTTAGGGAACATTCCCAGTGACCTTCAACCAAATGAGTTATTGGATTATGTCAGAAGCGGCATCATTGAAACCGTCAAAATATTACCAACGAAGAACTGTGCCTTCATATCCTTTGTTGACCATCAACTGGCATTATTGTTCCATAGTGATTGTATCTTGAAAAAGTTGAATATCAAGGGGAACGACATCAGAGTAGGATGGGGTAAAAATACTCCCATTTATCCAATGGTCTTGGAGGCTATCCAACGTGATGGCGCAACTCGTAACGTATACTTGGGCAATTTGAACAACCATGTCACAGGGTCAATGATTACTGAACAGGAATTGCGGGAAGACTTGGCAACATATGGTATTATTGACTGTATTAAAATTATCCCTGAAAAGGGTATTGCATTTGTTCATTTCCTTAGCATTTTGTCAGCCATTAGATGTGTCTCCGAATTACCTTCAATTGAAAGATATCTGGATAAAAAGTGCTTCTATGGTAAAGACAGATGTGCATTTATTACCAAGACACAACAACACAATGCTGCCCAATACCTTGGATTGGCTCCAGGAATGGAGCATATCGTTACTGCTGCTGATCGTGAATTCATTTCAAGTGCACTTGTTCAGCAGTCTGCTGCTGCTGCACAGATAGCAACGCAAGCAGGTGGTGCCAACAACTTGGGTAACCGGACAGTGTACTTGGGTAACTTACACCAGGACTCATCTGTGGAAGAGATCTGCAATGTTGTCAGAGGTGGTTTGTTGCAGAGCATCAGGTTTCTTAAGGAGCGTCATGTTTGCTTCATTACCTTTATCGATCCTATTGCTGCTGCCCAATTTTTTGCAATGTGCCAATTACACGGGTTAACTATCCATAATCGCCGTATCAAAGTTGGGTGGGGTAAACACAGTGGCCCCTTGCTGAATGCCTTGTCTCTAGCTGTTTCCAATGGTGCTAGTAGAAACATTTATGTGGGTAATATCTTGGACTTCGAGTATTACAATCCTACTAAATTAAGAGATGACTTTTCTAAATTTGGTGAAATTGAACAAATTAATTACTTGGAAGAGAAGAATTGTGCCTTCATTAACTTCGTCAACATTGCCAATGCTATCAAGGCAATTGACGGGATTAAGTCTTTTTCTGACTACAGAAACTTGAAGATCAACTTCGGTAAAGATAGATGTGGAAATTTACCCCGTCAATTCCAAAACCAAAATAACATGATGATGCCAATGGCTCATGGCAATGGGCTTTTTGGTTCTGGTGGATTACCAGCGGGGTTAACAGAAGACCCTGAGATGGGGCCCGAAGACTCCGACGAAGGGGCTGGAAGAGCAGCAATAAGCGGAGGAGCACTTGGTGGCCTTGAAATCGGTGTCATGGGAACAGAGGCAGGGAGTGATGAAGACCAACCTAGTACTGTTTCTCCATCCGAATTTGATGCAGCATTCCAGACATCTACAGGTGAGCCAAATGAGGATGATTTAGGCAACGATCTCCTTGTAGATAGTGCCGCAAATCCTCCAGTTTAACGGCAGGCAATGGAGCGTCCTTGAAACGATAATCTTTTCCCATAACGAATCTTTTCATTCACATTTTCCTTTTAGTTTTAGTTTTCCCTTCTAAGATTCCTTTGATTTCCTGATTGCATTATGATACCCTGTTTACCGAGCCAATTTCAATTTTTTGCTTTATTTTTTATCATTATTTTATTGATGTCTGTTTGGAGTGCTTTTTTTTATCAACATATCATTACATTTATATTTCGTTTCACTATTGTTCATGAGTATATTAGTTATTTGTTTACTTCCCTTTGACTTATGCAAGCTGCAGTGGTGTGCTTGTGCATGATTAGTTTTCAGGTTATAGTTTTATATTTAATGTTAGAATACGACAAAATAAAAACAATACTACCATCCATTATATCCCACTACTATTTATTAATATATTATATTTCTCTCATATATCTACCTTTAATTCTCACATTGCTGGCAAGAGCTTGGCAATAATCAAAATAAATACGAAGACAACAAACAAGCCAATGGCCATTTTAATCATCCAGAAGAGCGAGATCTTCCCACCCAGCTTATTTGAAACGTAATTGTTCAAGTTTGTACCTACACGTTCCATGGCGTCCGCATTACTATGCAACTGTTGAGAAGTCTGGTCAAGAGTAGCCTTATCTTCGCCCAATAATGTATTTGAGAAGTTCAAGGTGGTGGACTTCAACACCAGGGCCAAATCTAGTAATTCATTGAACATATCGTGCTGAAGAGATTCATGGTACTCGTTCGTGCGGATAGTTGACTTGGAATTATCGCTAGAATCAAGAATAGACTTCTCTGGCGATAGCAATCGTTTCCTAAGCGAAGATAAGCTGTTTTCGTTACCGGGGTCGTCATCATCGTCATTATTTTGGACAGATGTTCTCGAAGCTGAATCGGAATTCAAATGATTCAGTTCGGTTTGGACCTTCTGGCGCTGGGACTCATTCTGCACATCTACCCACTGTTTGTTAACTATGTACTCCTTTTCGTCAAGGACATTAAGCAACTGGAGAAGTTGGGGCCCTAAAGAATCGTTGGTCCTTATAAGGGCTAGTATATCACTTCTGATGGAAGCCAATTCTAATTTGAACACGTAGGGGGAGAGCGCTAATGGCTGGTTGTCGAAGAGGGTAGGGACCCTGAGAGCGTCTATTCGAGCTTGGTACTGGGATATTGTGGGTGAAATCATATGGTTGAAAGACAAGAATGGATGGATTAGAAGATCGAAATGAATGGAGATACGATATATTGTGTTTAATAAGAAGAGTATAATACAGTCCGGCTTTTCACGTGCCATAGAGCGTGATCGAGCACGAGCCAAATGCCAAATGGAGAAATGTCATATTCTGACGTTGACCCCCTGTTATTGAATACAGGGCAACATACAATAATTTATGCATCTTATATCAACGGTGCCCACATCTCTGACTACCATAGAGAATGATACTTAACTATGATAGCACTGTAATTCTTTGTTTTCTCATGGTTCTGTCGATGGCTAAGGACTGAGGATCTCTGATCATAAAATCTCCCTGTCGCATCGCCTTACTTGGACTACCTGGATGTACAAGAATCCACGTAGAGATTCATTTACTTGTACTGACTTCTGGTTGTGGCAATTTACCCGAAAAAGGCCAGGACATATACAGTGTATTATCAAGCATAATAAATGGATCGCACCTTACACACAGGTAAAATCAATCCACTGGGCCACTCTATCTTTGTCGTAAAGCAAACTAAGTCCCAACTCCGCACTACTCCACTCTACTATCACCTTCTATTTCACTGGATCACTGGATCACTGGATCAACTGTGTATCCTCTAAAATGACAACTATCTGCCGCAAACACACACTTATAAATAGCTACATAACCCCCCCACCAAGAGCAACCAGAAGTACTGCATTCTGGGTCCATCGCACAAATAATTGTGATCCCTAAACACAGAGAATAAAAACCAGCGGAGTCAAGGACATCCAAAACAGAAGTAGAACAAACAGGCGCTACCATACGAAAACAAACACCAAAAGAAAACAAAGAAACCTAAAATAACTGTGTTTTTACTGAGAATGCGCGATAGAAACACACCACAAAAAATAAGTACAGATACAATATACATACAAACATAAATGCATTCGTACATACACAACGTATACATACACTCCAAATACAGGTGCTGCAGATCGTTTCTCTCCCAATTTCATATTGGTAAAACCTAAGAAAAGGTTTATGAATCCAAGTGATTTTCCAGCTCATTTCTTTTCCAGACCAAGTACCTCATATATCATTTTTTTATTTCCATAACACTGCCATTACCATCGCAGTAGGTTCACTCCTTCGTCCATCGTGCTTTCTCACTAGCACATTTGCCAGGTGTCTTACCCTCTTCGTAGCGGGCCATTTCTTCGTGATCCACGTTCACCATTGTTGTGATTTCGTGGTGGTACTACTACTGCTTTTTCTTCCATTTGATTTCTATCCTACAGCATCCCAAACGTTGTTCACTTTTGCATAGACGCTGCTGCCGCCGTCAACATCAACATAAACACCATCGTCAACATAGTTAATATCAACATAGTCAATATCAACATGAAGTCATCGTCAACAACCCTTGTTGCATTACTAGCGACGCTGGCCGGATTGGCTTCAGCCTCAATGTCGCAATACGGTTGCTACGCCAAATCAGACATCCAATCGCTCTACTCATACGATAACGCATACACTTTCCAGTCCAGCGGCTACTGTACCGATAAGTGCAACAGCAAGGGAGTGGCAGCGCTTATCAACGGCTCAGACTGCTACTGTGGGTCTAAAGTTCCCCCTTCCTCCATGGAGGTTGACTCGTCCTTCTGCAACACCCCCTGTCAGGGCTACAATAAGGAAAATTGTGGTGGTTCCAACTACTTTTTGATTTATGCTGATAGCAATGTGGCCACGGCGTCGATGTCATCATCATCATCATCATCGTCATCGTCGACTTCGCTGCTGTCTTCAAATTCCCCTTCCACATCATCATCATCATCATCATCAACGACTTCCACATCTTCCACGTCATCGTCTTCATCATCGTCATCATCTTCCACGTCATCGTCTTCGTCATCGTCATCATCTTCAAAATCATCATCTTCGTCGACTACGTCCTCATCTACCACATCTTCTTCAAAATCGCAATCCCCACTGTACATCACATACGTATCTACTGTGACAGCCAGTGCTGGGTCACAGTCGGCCTCAGTAATCGCTGTAACTGAAACAGTGTTTCCCTCGTCGAGCTCGTCACCTGACGCTTCCAGCTCAAGCAGCGCTACTACCTCCTCCAAATCGAAAAAGCTCTCCGGAGGTGCAGTTGCTGGGATTGCTATTGGTGCAATCCTCGGAACAGGCTTGCTTGTGGGAGCGCTTCTCTTTTTCCTTTGGTGGAGACGGAAGCATACAGAAGACGATGACTCTGATTTTGACACCGTTCTCTACAACGAGAAAATGGACAGTGTTGGTGGGGCTGCAGGAACGGCTGCCACTCGGTCCAATCATCCTTACAATGCCTTCAATGTTCCGCAAAACAGCAGCCTCAACAATGATTACCAAATTAATCCCAATCCCTTCTTGAACAACCTGACGGCCGGGGCTACAGCTGCCGCAGGACTCGGGATGGCAGTGGGCCAAAAACTGCAACATGGTTCAATAGGCCGCAGTGGCACTTCAAATACAACACGAAGTGGGTATGGCGGAGTCGGTCATAATACATCGAAACATTCACTGTCCAACGGAGGGAACTCATCGATTTTGAACGAGGAGTTCCTCTTCGATAGTGCTGCTGTGAATCCTGGATTCTTGGACCCAGGTATGATGCCTCCGGATGCTGAGTACGGACGCAGAAGATTAAGCAACGGCAGTTTGCCCGACTTGGCAGCTAATGGAGGCTTGAAAGTGGTGAACCAATAATAGATGCCGTTCATTTCAGATTGAAACATTCTTCACATAATTTTGGCGTAAATACCAGTTTATTGCCACCTGCATCATCTGATATATCTTTGCTGTCAAGCTCCAGGGGATACGCTAATTAGGCATCACATATATCTCATATACTAGCTGGGGTTGTGGAGACTCTGAGTCTGCCTTTGCTGTATAATCCATTCATGGTGATGCCCTCTACGGGATGGTAATTTAAGCCTTCCTATCTTTAACTTAGCAAGACGAGTCTTCCGTTTAATATTTTACGTATACATGTATGAAACACTTAACTGATACGCTATAATGGTGAAACTCACTTGGAGAATACTGGGTTTTGTAGTGAAACATGTAACTGTTTCAAACACAAAATATGTATTAAGTACAATTATTTTTTTTTTCACTGGTGCGCATTATTACGTCATGACGCTCACCTATTGATGCCCTTACTACTGTCCATAGAATTCAAAGAAGGTACTATTTCAGAAGTCAATCGGAATATATCCTTTAACTCCTTCTTACCTCTATGTGGTCCGTATAATCCTGATTCAGTAATTTAGAACCCCATACCATAATATCACTTGAACCAGTACCTGATTGTGTTGAATTCAAGTGCCTTTAGAATCATTACCTTGCACAGATAATTTTGTTGTAAGTGCCCATCTCAATATGCACTTTTCTCAGTCTCTGAGCTATAGTTGAAAAAGTATGGTTAGCCTTACTCAAGAGGACACTGAAATTGTGGGCCTATATTACTGGAGTAGTGAGCTGAGATCTGACTCCATGATCTATTTTTGTCCGCGTTGTATGCGTCGAAGGAACGGTCTTCGCAATTGATCATGGAATGGGGCCATTGTTCACCGAGTGAAATCCTTGCACACAATAGGCCCTAGTGTAAACAACAGCATAGTGCAGTAGTAACAACAGAATATAAAAAAGTCGCTCGCAGCTCAAAGACACGGGATATTCGGGGTTGCAGGCACATACGTCGAACCTATCACTAAGATAAGCGTTGCTTTGTCCAATACCTACAAGTAAGAGTTGTTATCTGGTTCAGTATGTGGGAATGAACACTTTTTGGAACTGTTTGGGATTTTAGCTAACGAGGCAAGTAAACCACAGTCTGACATAGATCAATCTCGTGAGGGGACGAATTGGTGGACCTCATGTGACTGGGACCTCATGTGACTGGGACCTCCTAGAGAGGGACAGTGAGATTAGAACTGGAACAATCCCTAAATGAGCGAGGAAGCGTTTGAAATAAGGATATTAGAGTGTAGCTATATTTGTAAATCACATCAGCACGTGATAAAACAGGGCTAAACCCCAAGTAGATTTGGAGAATGGTATAGGTGCGGGTAACTGGATATTTGCGTCGTGCATATACCATCAACGGCCTCCTCATATCTGAGGTTAACCTTTGGGTGGAATCATGGTAGCACCACAATATTATGTTTGTGTCACAGTGCCATCGTTCTGAAAATTTTTTCACTTCAGGTATCTACAAAGTGAAAAACACTATAGAGGCATTTCTACACTCTTTCTCTTTTTAGAGTATATCACCTACATCGATACATATCAACAATGTCTGGTTCTGGTGCTTCTGGGAACAAGTTCCGTATGTCTGTATGTGCTTTCCAATTTCCTATTTGTTTAAAGCCAGAATGATCGAACGTTGTGCTGAATTCTAAAGTGAACAGATTAAATTCCATTTTCTATGGTTGAAGAATACGAATAAACAAAAGAATCAACTCATCCACGAAAAAGCTCACATCCATTTAATGCCATCCATTAGAAGACGTTATCCTGACCTTTTTACCATATGTTTGAATCCCGTTTCGTCAAACCATCAACACACATCATTCATTGGCCAAAAACCATCTCGTTATTTCAGTTACTAACTATATTATATAGTTGGCTTTGCCAACCGGTGCTATCATGAACTGTGCCGACAACTCTGGTGCTAGAAACTTGTACGTTTTGGCCGTCAAGGGTTTCGGTGCTCGTTTGAACAGATTGCCAGCTGCTTCCGCTGGTGACATGGTCATGGCTACCGTCAAGAAGGGTAAGCCAGAATTGAGAAAGAAGGTCTGGCCTGCTATTGTCATCAGACAATCCAAGCCATGGAGAAGAAAGGATGGTACCTACTTGTACTTCGAAGACAACGCTGGTGTCATTGTCAACCCTAAGGGTGAAATGAAGGGTTCTGCCATCACTGGTCCTGTTGCTAAGGAATGTGCTGACTTGTGGCCAAGAATTGCTTCTAACTCTGGTGTTGTTGTCTAAGAACATCAATATATAATAATAATACATGCACTTATAATATATATGGTTTCTTAATACTATAAGAATTCGGGAGTTACTGAATTGAACTTAAAGAAAGTGTAATCGCCCCAAGTATTCCAGATCTCCACATACTATTAGAACTCAATTAGAATCAAATATTTATAAACATACTCTTTGAAATGCTCTGTTGAAAGGGTGAGGAAGGAATCAGTAGATCATTGATAATAATTTCATCTAATTTTTAATATGCTCTAATCAGTGTACTTAGGAGTAGGTAAACTCTCCACATCGCTTGTGTCATCATGATCATCGCTCATTAATGGACGTCCACCTTCAACCTTTTCACGCTGATCACCTGGATGCATCATTGTCTGGGTTTTCACTGGAATCTGGTGATAGGGTGTGCTAGACATAGAAGTGGTGCGGCTCAATGGTAACACAGTATAATGCTTGCTTCCATTGGCTTGCCCTTGTTGTCCCTGACCATTGCCAGTATTAGAGGCTGGTTCAAAGTAACCAACATACTGAGAGCCTGGAGATGAAGGAACTGCCAAAAACTGCTTCTGTGTTCCATCTCCATTAGTCTGACTACCTGGAGCAATAACCTGTTGCTGAACCTGATGAGGTTGACCACTCATTTGCTGATTCTGAGGCACAATTGTGAAAACTTGTTGGGTAACAGGATCATAAAATTGCTGCGATTGTGGTGGTTGAGGAGACGAATTATTTGGCACGTAGTAAGTTCCTTGTGGTGAATAATTCATCATCATAGGAATACCGTAAGGAATAGCAGGCTGTGCCTGACCCTGGGCTTGACCTTGAGTTTGGGCTGCTGAATGCAGAGAAGCTTGTGAAGATTCTTGTGGTTGACTAGTTTGCAGTTTCTCTGGTAATTGAGCACTCTTAGTTTCAATCGGCGTAATAATTGTACCATCACTGTTAATCATGTTACCTAACCTTGGAGAGGAAGTGGCACCAGAAACACTTCCACTGGCATGATGAGATGAGACTCCATTCTGCATGAAAATAGCAGAGCTTCTGTTAGTAGTACTAATATTTCCTGAAATTAAATTGGGTGACTTGGCTCTTCTTGCGGTGACTGTTGAACCTGACTTAATTGATCGAGGGCTAGCAGCTGTACCCTGTGAAATGACAGAAGCTGATCTGCTAACCTTAGAACTGGACATTATGGGATGCAATGTTTTGTTATCGACATTGTTGTAAATGTACTGAGCCCTGCCAGTCGCAGAAGTGAGGGAGCACAATGCTTTCAAGTGAGTAAACCAATCTTTCATTTCTGCTTGAGTAGGAGCCCTAAATACCCATTTATGCGCCTTATTCAAAATTCCATTAGCTTTCGTGATCAATGAAAATTGAGAATCCTTAGAGTTATCTTGCACGGTACACAGACTTAATGGTAAAGACATCAAGGGTGTCAAATCACGCTTACGATCAGGAGTTTTGAACTCGTGTAAGAAGTTTGCTGTCAACACATAATAACCACTTGAATAGGACTTCAAATATTTCGACTTACGTTCCAAAATACCTTCTTTAATCAGCAAAGTTTGAGGTGAATTAAAACCAGAAATGTGTAAGTCTGAAGCCTTACGAACTGGGAAAGTTAAATCAATGAATCTGCCTTGGGGACCACTCATCGAGGAAGATGGTGGAATATCTGATCCACCTGGAGAATTTCTTGCGATAAAGGAATCCCATTCAAAGTTGGCCTCCTTGGAGAGGAATCCATTTTGAATATTAGGGACCAAATAATCATTAAAAGTTGCATTTTCAGCACCAACCAAGTTCAAGAACATACTCAAATAGTTTTGGATCTCCAAAACAACAATTGATTCCAACTTACCACCTGCTGTTTGCAAATTGGCATAAGCTTCGTACAAATCGTTCTCTTCTACGATTTGTCTTTTCAACTGACGTTCCAATCTGATTTTGACCAAGTATGGATCATTCTTACCTTCCGATGAGCTGGAGGAGTCATCATGGCCGTGGTGACCACTATCATGGGAACGAATAGAGAACTTGCCGTTCAAGCTAGCCTCGTACAACTGCAATAAGTGCTTTGTTTCTACCAATTCCTTACCCAAGTTGTTTTTGAAATCATTGTGTAAGTCCTTGATTTCCTTGATTTTCACCATTAAATCACGACGCAACTCTTCCAACTTGGGGATGATGATGCCGTTCAAATCTTTGAGGGTCTTAGAACTTGTGTTGAAGTTCTTCAGATGGTATTTGTTGAGGATAGTTCCCAAATCCTGGATGGAACCATTGCCGGCAGGCAAAAAGAACCAATCTATGGGAATACTCTCGTAGTCGGATGAGCTGTTGCTGTTTCCCCCACTATGACGAGATGAGTTCCCCATAGATGTCTTGGAACCATTGGAAACAGGTAATGTAGGGATAGCGGTATTAGAAACCGCCTGCTGAAGCCGTAATTGCTGTCGGACGATTTCCTCCTGGACCGAGGCATAGTCTTTGAAATAAGTGATCAACTGCTTTATTATGGACCTCCAGGCCTGGAACCGGTTGGCCAAAACCTCTGTGGGGAAGTCGCTGCTGCTGGAAAACGCATAGGGGATCTGGACCACTAGCGGGTTAGCGTGGTTGTTTGCGGATGACATGTGAATAGACAAACAGCGAACCAAATAATGTCAGGGTATAATTAAAGTAGAATAACCCTGTGCAATCTCAAAAATATCTGTATCAGTAATTGTTGTTGCTGTAGTTGCTGTAGTTGCAGCAGTTGGTATAGCAGAAGTAATGTGCTATATAAGAAGATAATGGTTCGTATTCTATCTCTGGCGCTGACAACGCTTCTAATTTGCTTTACTTATAATTCTAGAGAATCTTTTGTTGTGGAGTTGGGCTGGGCAATACAGCCACTTATTTGTATTTTGGAAACATAGCACAAAAAGAAGTTGGATTTCCGCTCCTGCCACGGCTCGAACATAGGCGTGGGGCTGCAGAGAAAATAGGCCGCAATTTTTGATAATATGTATGATGTGACTATGATGTGATTATGCCGAAATACAGTGGAAATTCAGTGGATATACAATAGGATACTATGATGTATGTATGTATGTATGTATGTCTTATGATGGAGTCTTACTGGCTGACAGGATAGAAATTGCCGACAGAATCCAAGAGAAGTTTAGACAGAATGGTGATCTTTTCTGCCTGTACGCAAGAGATTTTGTATTTTATGGGTCTGGTGGACTGATGCAGGCAATGACACTGTGCATATTGTGACTTCTTCAATACTGGGGAATGGCCAAAGTGAGATTGTTTAGAATGGGATAGAAGATTTTGAAGACAATGAATTTGACATTTTTCTTCGGAAGTCCCTTTATTTGTAAGGCTGTGTTCGGTAAAATGTAAGGGTCATCTGTGAAAATGGGCTGCTTCTGATATGGAAGCTACCGAGATATAGGTGCAAGATGGTTAAAGCCAGTCATTGTTGTTGTGGTTCTTTGCAGTTGCTTATAGTCAGTATACTCAGTTATAGCTAGTATAATTTAACCAGTGTAATTTAGCCAGTATTAAGAGTTGCTATCAGTTATAGTGTTATTGATGTGAACTTACTGATTCAACATGATGATTAGAAGCATTATGAGACCTTTGACCCTTCAAGAGTTAACTAGTAGTATCAAATATGCGATTATGCTTACGTGTAGGTATTCCATGCATTCATCGGACGTCACTATCGTAGTTGAAGACAAACAATGAACGATATCAGATACCTTGAAAAAAGGCAGAAGTAACTAACGTGATAGAAAGATCAGACTATTGCTTTGAGTGAAAATCCCCTCTTCTCCTCTTGTATGACCAATTTTGTTGCAGTAAACGAGGATAGTGGTATTAAAGCAACACCTTTCTGAATAACAGCTTTTTCTTTTCCGCAACGGGTACACACTTTGTTTAGTAGAATTCATCGTACAGTATTAACTTTTTAATCAATTAGGTCGAATAACCTTGTGAATTCTATAAACTCATAATCCTAATATACACTTGCTACTCATCAATGGCAAAAAGACATTAATCGTCAATAAAAATACAAATAAATAAATCTGAGAGTATGCTCTCCGTATACTATTTAGCATACATCAAGAATCACGAGGATGGTAGCGCCACGCATCGGTGATTATACATGAACTATAGCCGTTCTGCTTACAAACAGTAACCAGATACTTACTTACTTCAATTTATATTACTGCTACTACGTCTTTTCTGCTTGATATTGGTAACTTCTTATCACAACAAACGAGCATTCTCCCATTCGCCAAATCCAAATCTATTTCCAGAGGAATGGATGCTGAAGTCATAGAGCTTTCTTCGTCTTCGGACCTCTCCGATATCGATACTGTGGAGGAATTAGCTAGTTCCACAAGTAGACCGTCTTCTACAATTCCGCTGCCTATACGAAGACACCTTTTACGTCGACATAACACAGAACAACAGGATTCACATTCAAATACACCATGCACAAATATCCATACGCCTGGCCCCATAGTGGAGACCATAGACTCAGACAACGAGCGCGAGGCACACGAGAATGCCAACAGTTTAGATAATGCAGAAAAAGAAGAAGTTGAAGGCGAAGAAGAAGTTGAAGGCGAAGAAGAAGAAGAAGAAGACATAAATGACGACTTGGAGATCATAGAATTCAGAAAGAAAACACAGTCTCTAATATCTCACAAGCATCAGCAACAGGTAGAGAAACTCAACCAAGTAACATGTCCTATCTGTTTTGACGAAGTTGAGTTGGCCACAGTGACTTCGTGCGGCCATCTCTTTTGCCTTGAATGTATAAAACAGTCAATTTCATCTTCTGCTGCCAGAGGTCAAGTCTCCAATAGATCTCATGGAGCAGGTCTCTGTCCGCTCTGTCGGAAACGAGTAGTCTTCAAAGAGACAGTGGTGTTACGGTTGAACACAAGAGGTGTCACTGAGCTTCCTCCACTCACCAGTTAAACTACCGCAAAATAAACAAGTATGTTTATATTCGTGATAATAATAAGGAAGACACTGTAACAGAATACAATTTCTAGCATTTCACAACGTATTACTTTACAACATTATTTATGATTAAGTATTCTGCTTATACTGTTGTACTTCAGTATAGTAAAGTATATTTCTATTGCGATCTACGTGCAGGTTAGTACCGCATTTGGAAACTTGGTGATTGTGCCCACAAGTGCGCCACTACTTTCAATTACCCCTAACTAGGCGTCTATTTTCCATACATCAACCAACTCAATTGCACTACTCCAAATAAGAGTATCATTGCAATTACATTATTTGTTCTTATACTTATACTTATTCTTCTCCTGTTACTGCTGTTACCACTAAATTATTGAAAGACCACATTAATCCAACTATGAGCTATACTCCAGTACCCAACGGGCCTCCGGCTTACGAAGAATCTCCTCAAGCTGGCCCTTCACAACAGGAAAGAGTCTTTGGCGACAATTTACCTGATGACTTCAAATATTCAGTAGATGTTGCCAGTTGTGAGCTTCCTCTCCGTCAGTTGTTTATTAGAAAGGTATACTCCCTTTTATCCGTTCAACTTGCTGCCACGGTGATTTTGGGTTTCATCATTGACTCCCACAAGGGGCTCCAGGATTGGTGCTTAAACAATTTGTGGCTTTATTACCTTCTGCTTGCAGGTACTTTTGGGTTCTTGATTGCCACTTACTTTAAATCCAGATCTTATCCTATCAACTTGATTCTCTTAGCAGGCTTCACCGTTTGTGAGAGCTACTGCATTGGTTTGTGCACTGTGTTCTTCGATTCCGATGTGGTGATACGGGCAGTTTTGTTGACGCTTGTCATTTTCATTGGGTTGACGTTGTTTGCATTCCAAACAAAGTACGATTTTGTCTCGTGGGAAGGTGGCGTAAGTATTGCTCTTTGGATATTGATATGCTTTGGATTTGTCTATATGTTCTTTCCAGCATCTTCTGGAGTAGAATTGGCTTATGCTGGTTTTTCTGCTATCATTTTCACCATTTACATTGTGATTGACACCCAAAAGATTATGAAGACTGCCCATTTGGACGATGAGGTGATTGCAACAATTACATTATACTTGGACATCATCAACTTGTTCCTTGCCATCTTGAGAATCCTTGATAATCTGAATAGGGATTAATAATGGTGATAAATAAAGTTTAATTATATATATATATTGCTTTTTTGCTATATACTTTGAAGAATCAGAATTATGCCCCCTTGAGAAACTACATTTTGCTAAGTTTAGATAAGTTTCGTTCTGATTTCTATTCTGTTTGATATGGAATCAATCAATTAATTATGAATTAGAGGTATCTATAACTCACAAGTACAAACCTTCCAAGTTCTCTTCCACTTTGTTCTTCAATACTCTTTCCTTGGCTTGTTTGAAATCATCCATCTTAACTTGCATTCTTCTTTCTCTCAAAGCCAATAAACCAGCTTCTGTACACATGGCCTTTATATCTGCACCACTCAAGTCGTCCTTGGATGTAACCAATTCGTCCAATTTGACATCTTCGGCTAAACTCATCTTCGAAGTGTGAATGCTTAAAATCTTCTTCTTAGTGTTGGCATCAGGGTTCTCAAATAAAATCTTACGATCAATTCTCCCTGGTCTGATCAAAGCAGGGTCTAAAGATTCGATCTTATTGGTGGCCATAATAACTTTGATATCACCACGGTCATCGAAACCATCCAACTGGTTCAACAATTCCAACATTGTTCTCTGAATTTCCTTTTCACCACCACTGGTAGATTCATATCTCTTAGTCCCAATGGCATCGATTTCATCAATAAACACAATAGAGGGAGCATGTTCAGCAGCAATTTGGAAGATTTGACGACACAATCGGGGCCCGTCACCAAGATACTTCTGGATCAATTCTGAACCCACAATTCTTAAGAAAGTTGCACTCGTCTGATTGGCAACAGCCTTTGCCAACAAAGTCTTACCGGTACCTGGAGCACCATATAATATAACACCCTTAGGAGGCTTAATACCCATTTCTTCATATAATTCTGGATGTGTTAAGGGCAATTCAACTGCCTCTTTGATTTCTTGAATTTGTGATTCCAACCCACCAATATCGGCATACGATTCAGTGGGTGACTTATCTAATTTCATCACACTCACCATTGGATCAGCATCATCTTGCAATACACCTACAATAGCCACGGTCTTTTGATGCAATAAAACAGAGCACCCAGGCTCCAACAATCCCTTGTCCACAAAAGACATGATACTCACGTAATACTCGCTTCCTGAAGTCGAAGATACAATGGCATGGTCATCATCGACAATCTCCTCCAATGTACCAATGGACATAGGGAATCCTCTTAACTCATCCACCTTTTCTCGTTCTTCTGCTTGTCGTTGTTCGGTAGGCTGGAACGCCTCCTGGTTTGTGACAAACTCCTCTTCCAACAACAAGTGGTCCTTAATTCTCTCCAACTTCAACAACTTCAACTTGCATCTGGTGTTGGGGTACACCGAGGGCAATTTCACCGCGGTGTCTGGTCCCTTTCTGCGTTTCTTACCAAACTTACTCTCCACTGGAGGCTCATACTTTGGTTTTTCCTTCTTCTTGTCGTTCTGTTTCTTTGAAGGATCGTTGCCACCTCCGGGCATTCCAGATGGTCCTTGTCCCATAATTAGTTGATATTATCGAGTTACCGATCAAGTGATTGAGTTGTGCTGATATTTGGCTGGATTGATAGTTTCGTTGACTTTGTTGCCACTTCGGTTTTTTCTGCCGATATAATTTTCGATTATGTGACACTTTACAATTGTGAGTAGTGGAGGAAGTGAGTGAGTTGAGTTGATAACAGTGGTTGTGTAAGAAATAGGAGCATAGGGTGATTATGGGAATAAGTGGAGCAGGTACACTTTGTTGCTATAGGTTTGGGACTACTCAGATGATAATAGTTGTAGGTTGTAGTAATTATACTTGTACTAGTTATTGTGGTAAAAATAATAGCAGTAGTGTTAGAGTTAAGGTATAGAAATAATGGTTGTAGTACTGGAATTGATGTTAGTAACGCAGTGTAGATGCAACGCAGATGCAATATGGTTGGAGTGTAGATGTAATATAGTTGGATTGCACTGTTACATTGTGCTCATTGTAGCGCAGTTCGCCTGCCTAGTCGTAAACTGGATATACGTGAGAAAACAATCGCGGTCTTCATGTTTTCCTTATGGATATTATTTCTACATCAACTCTCTCGTGTAACAACTATAGAGCTCAGAGAGAGCTGAGAGTGACATTAACAGATATGCTGTGACCATGGACAATAACAAGAGAATGGAAGCGTTTCAATACACTTAGCGCAGAAGAATAGTGCTATTACATACAATATGTAAATGGAAGTACAAACAGTACTGATCACCAAAAATAGTAGGATAATTAGCATTAGCAAGGGATACGAGAAATCGTACTAGCAATAACAATATCGTTGTAGTAATTACAATAGTAATACTCAAATATCGATGTAATGGTACAACAATAAATATTTGGTGATAATGCTACCTTACTGATTTGGTTCAGTCCCGCTGATCTCTTTGTACAGGCAATACGATAAAATAGATGTATCGCCATTAATAGCAATACATCCATATCTATTATAACGTATACGACGTACTACCCAGGAATACCATCGTGGAGCAGTACCAGAAACCAGTCGATCAAGCCTACTCCCAAAAGACCACCCTTTTTTATACCCCTCACAAGCATTATCATTCTCCCTTTCTTGCCATAGGGTTACGGGAAATGAACTGCAATGGCAATCCAGAGGAAAACACTAAGGGACAAGACCATGTCCAGTCTACTGAAAAAGAGAATACGCACATCCAATATCGGCTTCAGAGTCACCAATACGATATTCAACTCCGATGAAAGTTCACCTGCTAAGTCTTCACCCAGAAGTGACCGTCCAATGATCTCATCACCCACGCCGCGGAGTCCAGTCGAAGAAAAGCTAGAAAGAGCCCGCAGAATTAGAAGAAGCATCGATAGTCTTGCTGGAGATGCTAAGAAACACAAACTGGAGCCTGTTACCCAAGTATTCCATGTCTCATTACTGGCGAATGGCGGAGCCTCTCATAGACCAACTTCAAATCTTCAATTGAATTCCTCTCCAACTTCTCATAGAAGCAATTCTCCTTCTCTGCCCTTCAACGAAGATTCTTTCTTGTCCAAATCTTCTCCAATAAAGCGTAAATCTCTCGTTAGAGAGACATTGGAAAGAACAGAGGCCAACAACTCCGAAAAACATGAACTAGAAATCCACCCAAGATTACGTGTCAAGATATCGGCTGTTCGTCATTCGCATAACAATAGAGTCATCCAGGGCGATAACCTTTGGTTAAATGTGAGTGGAAACGATAAATTGATTTTCTTCACAAATGGGAAAGATATAATCGATAGGATGATTATCAACCGACTACTAAGGCTAGAGGGCATGAAATTTGGCGAGAGCATCTTATTGATCCGGCCAGTTAATCACGAAGACGGTGCTATCTTGGTCGATTACGATAAATCGGATACACAACTCCATGCATATTTTCGACGTAATAAATTATGGAGAGCAAATACTACTAGGGATATGAATAGTTCTGTTAGAGAACTATACAATTCTTATGTGGAAAAGGAAAAGCATAATACAGAATTTGAATCCCCAAAAAGCATCCCTTTTAAGAGTCCAGGCACTCCTGCGAGTACACACTCCAAAACTGGTTCCCCTAATGCTGCACTAGATTCGACCATAAAAGCACGCAGGAAATCAGAAATAGATCTGGTAAAACAAGCTGATAAGTCTTTTAACAGAGAATTAAAAGGCCAGGATCAAGTCAACTTGAATCGCCGAATGACCAGATCAGGAAGAACAGCAGAATTGGGATCTCCTACTAGGATAAGGACAAGGCGATCCTTGTCTCGTGAGGAAGACCATAAAACAGAAGAAATACCAGCTCCATTTGATCCACCTTTAAAATACATTTTTAAGGATAAGCATACATTCCACATTAGCAAGAACGACTTCAAGACGTTATACAACAATGACTGGATAAACGACACTATCATTGATTTTTTCATTCGATATGAAGTTGAAAAAGCTATTGAAGAGAAGAAAGTACGGCCGCAGGAAATTTATGCCTTCAATTCTTTTTTCTTCCAGAAGTTATCGCTGGGGAAAACAACGCTGAGTGAACCATCATACTATGAAAATGTAAAGAGATGGTTGATGAAAGTGGATCTAGGACGGTACACCTATGCAATAATTCCAATAAATGAACACATGCATTGGTATGGATGCATCATCAAGGGAATTCTGCAATTCGTTTGGAATGCAAAGTTCAAGGTCGATGAAACGAATGATGAATTGAACTGCTCAAATCAAAACGAAATTCCTTTGGAAAGCGAATCTTTATCAGAAGGATCTCAGTTAGGATCCAAGATAGAGGTGTTTGTCTTTGATTCATTGGGCCATAGTCATCCTTCTATCAGTAAAGCTTTAAAAGGCTTTATCATAGGGTACTGTGAAGATAAGTACACCATCTCTATTTCCAAAGATGACATTAGACTACTTAATGTTAAGGTTCCCAGGCAAAACAACTTTAATGATTGCGGGATACATGTTATTTACAATATAAAGAAATGGCTTGGTGATATGGAAGAATGCGAGAGGTTATGGCATAGAGCTCGTTCACCAAAGAACAGGAGGGAATCAGATAAATTCTTTCATAGCTGGGAGAGAAGTAATATGCGACGTGAATTAATTGAATTACTTCTAGAATTGCATAAGAAAGCTAATTCAATTAATGAATCCAGTAATGGAGGATCACTGGGTAACACCAAAGAAGTATTAGACAATGCTGATGATGATTCCGACGATTGTGTTGAATATATTGGAGAGATTAGCAGGGAACCATCGCCAGACGCAATTGCAAAGAGTCAAAAGTCAAGAATGGAAGAAAATTCCAAAGCAAGTTACTCTTTCACCGGGTCGAGACCAGAGTCAGAAAGCTCAGTGAGTCTCAAAGGTGATACGAAAGGAAAAGAAACGGTACAACATCCCAAGGGAATGAATTCAGGATCACCAAGTCCCAAAAGCAACAAGATGAGTATTGTGATTGACTCTTTTTTCCTGTCGGAAGATTCATATGCGGTGACTTTTGTTAGTCCTGATTACAGGAGCGAAGAACTAAAGAATACTATTGGGCAAGTGCCAGTGCCCTTATCGTTTGAAAAGTTTATGAATGCGACATTCAAAAAGAACATGCATGTGTCAAAGAAAACATTTCTCCATTGCATAGAGCTCTACGCCATAGCAACGAAAGAGAGAGAAATGTACAAGGCAGTTAGTGATACACTTGAGATTCTCGAAAAAGCTGGTGATCTGTTACCTTTGAATGAAACTGTTTCCGAGCGAGTTGCTGGTCATCTGTTTACTATAATTCCCACAGACTTGCCCTTTATTCCAGGCCACCCGTCCAAAAAGGACAGGATTTAGCAACCAAAAGAGTTCTTCCAGAGGTCCTGGAGATCGTGGATTCCACATGGGGCGAACCAGTGGGGATTCGAACGCATCTCAGTCGTACGATAAATAAAATTACAGAAAATAGCATACAAGATTGTCCAATTTAGTGGACCAGGGGTGAAACAGAAAACACATGGAAATGGCATTATTCCTAGCTAATTTACTCTTCAATTGAGAAAAGATATTATTATAAAAGACAGAACTAAGAGAGTAAGGACCTCCGCTGTCCCCAATATTGAGTGGGAAGTTTGCGAGGTGACACAAAACCAGTATACCATAATAAGTTTCCAAATGGCATTAGCTTACATCCCTTACACCGAGATAACTAGAAGTACTTACTCCAAAAAATCCTTAAGAAGGATATAAGTTTATCTTCTTATACACCCGTATCCTTCCAATACGTCCACAGGAACTCATTTTCTTTCATATATATAGTGAGTCTCGGGCCCCATGACAGAACCGGTTTCTCCGCCACTTCCACCAAGGGAAAGTTCACCTGATCCCGCTGAAGCAGTCCCTGCTGGTAATCTGGCGCTTGGACCCGAGTTTCTTCCTCGAGATGTTGCTACCGGTCCAGGGTTGTCCTATTCTGCTAATGACTCTATGGCTGCAATCAGCACGCTTAGACAAGCAGAGTTGGTGAAGACCCTGGTAATCAGCGGAGGCAATGATATATTCGCTGCGCAGAACGGCAGCGACATATTCTCGGTGCAGTTGGCAAAGACAAAGACTGAGCACCAAGAATCACTAGACGCAGACAAGTTTTGGTACGATTTGATTGACGACGTCAACAACTCTTTGCTCAAGAACAAACACGCTGATCGATTGGAGTCTCAGATAATAAAGGGTATACCCGAGTATCTACGAGGATTGGTATATTTGAAGGCTCTCAATGCGCGCTACAAGTTCAACAAGGATAACTACAATGCATTGTTAAAGAAAGCAGAAGTGTCAGAGTCTGTTAAATCACAGCATGAATTTTTCTCTTCGTTGAATCTTGAAGAGAATATAGTCAATGTCCTAAAAGTGTACACTTACTACTCGTGCGAGATCACATCTTCGAAAGCCATCCAGGTGGAAGCATTGCATTCGGAAACCAGCATGTCCAATATCAAGTCGGGGTTTGCGTTACCCAGCTCGTTTGTAAGACACACTTTGAAACATATTGCGGAGATTCCGGGGTTGGAAGACGAAGAGTACTTGTTCATCTTAGTCAAGTTGGACAAATTGTATGTCCAGACGTTAAAGGATGACCTTTTCTATAAGATTAACAGGGCACTCGAAGAGTCGGAGAATGAATTATTCCTTCACATCAGCAAACAGGGCATCATGTTTAATGCATTCTATAACGAATTCTTGTCAAAGCTCTATAATAGCGAGGGTAACAAGAACTGGCACACCAAACTCTTGGATTTCATTGTGTTTGAAGGAATCGATTTCATAATCCGTGTTGTGTTGTACATTTTTGATCTAAACTGCGACAAGTTGTTACTGTTGACAGGGGACGAATTGGCCGAGCTTCTCTATTCCGATACATTTCTCAACTACGCTGAAATTGATTTCAACAAAGTAGTGACTTATGATGCCTCGATTATTATTTTTGAAAACGAATACAATTTGGCTAAAATCAACTCCATCGGTAACACCAGCAGTGAGTTGTCCAATCTCCGTGAAGCGGGTAACGAATTACAGTATAGGATTCGAGATATGTCAGCAAAGATCGAAGCGTTACAAACAACGCACGACGAGATTCTGAAGCTCAATTCTTCACTTAAAAATGAATTGCAGACAGCCATGGAACACAGAGAATCGCTTACCCGTACCAAGTTGAAACTACAGGATCGCTATGGCAACTTGACCTTAACAGAGAACGTGAAAAATGCGAAACAAGCTAATGTTGACATAGCAAGAATCAATGGTGAGCTTGAGGCCCAGATTGAGGCCCTAGAGAAGTCCATTGCTCTCAAGCGAGAGAAAGTTGCAGCATTAACCGCAAAATAGTTTCTTTAACTACTATTTCCAGCGGCATTAGTGTTTAGTGGTGTCTTCAATCGCAGTGGATATGAAAAATAAATGCAATGGTACGAGTTTCCGTACAAAGTTGTAGAATGCCTCAATGAGCACTTTTCACAATATAAGGCAGCTTCTTGGATGGTTTAATACTGTAGAACTGAAAATGTTTTCACAATAGTGTATCATTATGCGTTATCAGTTGCAATGCAGAGAAGTGGAGTATCCCATCAAGATAGTAAATAGCACAAATCCTGATTACACCTAAAACTCTTCACCTCATCATCGTATCTTCATAAATGGTACGACACTGCACCAAACAAAGGTATACGACTTCATATTACGACATCATGTCATATCTCCATATTTCCTCCACTACTGCATGAGCTGACTTATTTTATTTTTTCCGTGTGCACCGATTGAGTGCGGCTAATGGCGGGAAGATATCAAGCCAACTTAAGTCTGCATTGACTTACTCTACTATTCTTAAAGAAGAGTATTCTTAAAGAAGAACACACTTCTTCAGTAGACGAAGCTTAGACATTATGAGTAAAGGAACTGTTGGGATAGTAGGAGCAGGACTAGTGGGCAGTTTGGCCGCTTTGGCTTTCGCATCTAAGGGCTTTGACGTGACTCTTTATGAGGCCAGACCTGATCCAAGACTCACAGACAAGAATAGAAACTTGAGATCGATCAACCTCGCTGTCAGTAGCCGTGGCTTGGAAGCTTTGAAGTATGTGAGTGAGGAGTTAGAGAAGCGCATTTTGGCTGAAGTCATTCCCATGAAAGGCCGTATGATCCACGATATGAAGGGAAACCAGGAGTCGCAGATATATGGTCTTTTCGGTGAAACCATCAACTCTATCGACAGAGCATATTTGAACGATTTGTTGTTGGAGGAATTGGTTAAAGTTGGCGTCACCGTGAACTTCAACCATAAGCTTGTCAGAATTGATGCTCAGGAAGAGAAGAACCAAAGACTCCATTTCATCAATACCGCAGATAGCGATTTACCAGTGAGCAGTGAGTTCACCTACGTCATTGGTGCCGACGGAGCTCATTCCCAGTTCAGATACCAGATGCAGAGATCTATGAGAATGAACATCACCCAGAACTACATCGACATGCAATATATCGAGTTGTACATCCCCCCAAACAAGGACATCAATGCCAAATCCAAGTTCTTGATCGATGCCAATCATTTGCACATATGGCCCAGACACAACTTCATGTTAATTGCTTTGGCAAACAAGGATGGTTCTTTCACATCCACTTTCTTCCTGCCCTGGTCCATTATTGAAGGCATTGAGTCGGCTGAACAATTCTTAGAGTTCTTTGAAACACACTTCCCTGATGCCGTAGATCTCATTGGTGGCGAGAACTTGAAGGAGGCCTATAGATCGCATCCCAGAGGCTCCTTAATGCAGATTAGTGCCTACCCCTACCACCACCCTAATGGGAAAGCTATCATTATTGGTGATGCTGCTCATCTGATGGTCCCCTTCTATGGCCAAGGTATGAACTGTGGGTTTGAAGATGTTAGAGTGCTTATGGAATTGATTGAAGAGAACAACTTTGATGTGGAAAAGTCATTTAAGCAGTATTCTTCAAACAGAAAGGGAGACTTAACTGCCATCTGCGATTTGGCCTGGGCAAACTTCAAAGAAATGTCATCGAAAGTAGTGGATCCCTTCTATTTGTTCAGAAAGAAATTGGACTATGTGTTGGGCAAATACTGCAATGGGATCTTATTCCAATGGATCCCTCTCTACACTATGATTTCATTCCGTGCTGATATTCCATATTCTAAGGCCATTGCCATAGAAAAAAGGCAAAAGAAGATCTTGAAGAGAGTGGAATATTTTACAGTGGGAACCATCTTGACAGTTGGATTGGTCCATGCTGCTAGAGCATGGAATTGGTTCAAGAGAGACTAAACCAATGATGAATAAATGAGAAGTTGTAGGTGTCTAGGCAGAGTCTCTGCTGACATAATCACTTATGTAATCGCATAATCGTAAGTGACGCAAAAACTCTTTAAGTTTGGGGAACGGAGTGAAAAATTTTGATGTGATCGGACCTTCCTTATGAAGTACCAACAGCCACCGGTAGTCATTAGTACATAGAAATTTGCCATCTTATATAAGTTGCAATTTTGTATTGAGGGAAGTGATCGATTCCTTCTTTATTGTTAGTGTTTGTGTGGACCCTGGAACTATTTTTTTTATTTGATTTCAAATAATCAAAGCTAAAGCAATTTGCACAGCTTTTAGTTCCTTTTATTTTTGCACTTGTGATTGCACTCTACCCTAAAATCAAGACATCGCTTAATCAGTACTATGTTGAGATCCACTATAATAAGAAGATCAGTGGCGAAGCCAGCAGTGGGTGTTCGTTCCTTGCACATTTCCCAGACATTATACAACAATCAAAATGGACAGTCCCCCATGAAGGTTTTCTTTGATACCTTCAAGAACGAAGTGAAAAAGTCCAACGAGTTGAAGGATAACATCAAGGCTTTACAAGATGAAACTGGTAGATTGGGTGAGTCTGATGCCTTCAGAAAAGCCAAGGAAGCCTACGAGAAGGCTCAGCAGGGGAGCTCTGCAGCAGGTAAAGTTGCAAAGAAGACCGCTGAAGCTGTGGGTACAGCTGCAGTTAAGGCATGGGATTCCCCCGTTGGTAAGGGTATCAGAACAACAGTTAATGTCACTGCTGATGCTGCAGACAAGGCATTCGAACCTGTTCGTAAGACCCAGGTTTATAAAGATGTCTCAGACATTATCGATGATGGTTCCTCCACAGCATATGGTGGGTTTTTGACTAAGGAAGAGAGAGATACATTGAGAAAGAAGGAGTTAGAACGCAGAGAACAAAGCGGATCCTCTTGGAAACCAGTCAAGGAAAATGAAGAAGCCGGTACCTCTTTGGTCGCCACAGACATCAAGCCTACTGGACCAACTGTGGGTGAAAAGTGGGAAGACTTCAAGTTGAAGTCCCCTGTTGGTAAGGGTATTGTTTTGTTGAAAGAGAAGTGGGATGAGTCTGAGAACGGATTGATTTCATTGGTCAGAACTGTTATCGAGAAGGTTACTGGTTTCTTCTCTGAAACTGAACAAGCCAAGGTGATCAAGCAGTTTAAAATGATGGATCCTAACTTCAGAGTCACTGATTTCACCAGAACTTTGACCAACTACATTGTTCCCGAGTTGTTGGATGCTTACATCAAGAATGACGAAGCTGTGTTGAAAGAATGGTTGAGTGAGGCCCCTTACAACGTCTGGCAAGCTAACAACAAGCAATTCATTCAACAGGGAGTGTTTTCTGATGGGAGAATCTTGGATATTCGTGGTGTGGAAATTGTTACTTGTAAGAACTTGCAACCCAACGATACTCCAGTGATTGTTGTTTCTTGTAGAGCACAGGAAATCCATTTGTACAGAAAGGCCAAGAGTGGTGATATTGCAGCTGGTACCGAGGACCACATCCAGTTGTCTAATTATGCTATGGTTTTCACTCGTATTCCCGAGGAGTTCGAAAACAAGACAACTGAAGGCTGGAAGGTTCTTGAGTTCGCCCGTGGTGGAACAAGACCATTCCACTAAGGAAAGAAAGCAAAGTGAAGAAAAAGATACTAACCCTAGTATAAGACATTGGCATTTATCACTCTTTATAAAATGTCTCTGTCGATAATGTCGTTGTGTCTTTCTCTCTCACTTTCTCTCTCCATAACTTTTGTGTATATAGATAGCATTAAGGGCCGTCTGCATGCCACTAATGCCAATTAGCAGATAGCAGATAGCAGTAATACTTAGCAGCATATGCTTAGATGCATTTAATGAATGCTTTTTAGGTGTCTATCAATACCTTATCATCATTGATCAACTCTGGAAGGGTAGTGTAATTTGCCCGATTCGGAGTCTTCAGTCTCGTGCGCGACAATAAATGGAGTCGAAAATTTTGAATAGGAAAAGAACAACAGTTACTGCCCAACATCTATTGCGCAAGTAGTACTATCGTTGTTGGAGTGTACTTTAAAGCATATACGTCACGGCAATCTACTGTCATTTGCGCGTGCAGTAGCAGTTCAGCATACTAGAAAGTTATTATTGTTAACGGATAGTTAGCAGACACACACAAATTCATACCCACCCATTGCAAAAGCTATTTAACACTATGGCAGACATAGAAGCAACCAAACAGGAGGTCACCCTGGTGTTCAACCGGTTAAAACAAGATTCAGAAAATCAAACATGTTTCGACTGCTCCAATAAGAATCCCACATGGTCTTCTATCCCCTTTGGGATATTGTTGTGTTTGGAGTGTTCGGCTGTTCACAGAAACATGGGTGTCCATGTTTCTTTTGTCAAATCGACCAACTTGGACCACTGGCAAAGAATCCAGTTGAGACAGTTCAAGTTCGGTGGTAACAAGGTAGCCAAGGACTTTTTCCAAAAGAACGGTGGCTCGCAGTACTTGAGAAACGATGGAGTTGATCCTAAAGCTAAGTATACCTCACCCTGTGCATTAAAGTATAAGGATAGATTGAAGAAGAAGTCTCAACAAGACGCGTTGAACAATCCTGATATAGTTACTTTGGATGATGTTAATGGGCCCCCTGCTGATTTCAGCGATTCCAATGGTTCTTCCAGTACCGATGACTTTTTCTCTAACTGGACTAAGCCAGTTACAAATGCCACTCCATCCCCCTTGTCTTCAAGAGGTGGTACTCCAAATGCTTCTACAGACGACTTAGGTTCGATTGTAGGAAATAACAATGCACAAGCTAACACTGTCAAGAGAGCCCCCTTGAGAACCTCTGTGGCATCTTCCAGATTGAAGAACAATGCCACAACTGCTAGAAAATCAATCTTGACAAACACTAAGGGCAACGGTCCACGTAATTCTAGATTAGCTAAGAACAGAATAAGCAAGGAGCCTGCTGAAGAAATTGATTTTGATGAAATTGAAAGAAAGGCAAAGGAAGAAGCAGAAGAGGCAAAGAGATTAGGTTACAACCCCAACGAAGAAACTTATGCTCAACCTGCCTCTACAACTACCCCATCAACTTCTTTGCCAGCAAGTGATTCCAAAAAGATTACCAATGGTATTTCATTATCTGCACCAAAGGATGAACCTTTGAAGGAAACCACCCAGCAATTCCAAAGGTTAGGCTTTGGTATGACTATGGGTACAAATGACGTCCCCAGTGCCCAAGGTGCCAGAAAGACGTCTGAAGTGAAATATACTGGAGAGGTTGAAAAGAAATTTGGTATTCAAAAGGGTATCTCCTCTGATGAATATTTCGGCAGAGGACCTAAGTTCGATGAATCTGCAAAGGCCGAGGCTAATGCTAAACTTCAGTCATTCAGCGGTGCACAATCGATTTCATCTTCTGCCTATTTTGGAGAAGATGAAGATGCTAACGGCGCCGGCCCTTCGGAAAACGCTGGACGTGGTCGTTCTGTTAGTGGTGGCATTAACTTAACAGACTTGGAATCAAGTGCAAGAGAATTTGCTTCTCGATTCACAGGTAATGCCAATCAAGACTTAGATGTTTTGAAAGATGCATTGGAGGATGGTGCCAATAAGTTGGGTTCGTACTTGAGAGACTTCTTACGATGAATGGAATAGAATATCCTAGTACTTTACCATGGATGGTTGTGACTGGGTATACTACTTGTTTTGTAAATAGTCGTAAGTCAGTGATTGCTTTTTCAGTTTGTATGTCGATTGCAATAAATATACCTGTTTGTTGTTCCCTATGCAAATCGTTAATTCTCTCTCCAATGTTGGTGTGAATGAACCCGATTCTTTTTTGACCACTTACCGAGTGAATATAATTTCTTATCTATCTCTGATAAATAAAGAATACAAATCCAATATAATTTGTGCACATTTTCAACGATTTGTAGGACAAACAATATTTTCTTTCAATGATACCAAATTAATATACCGGGGACACAAAATGACGCGGAACAAATAGAACTCCACATGAAGATAGACAGTTACCAGGAAGAAACTATACAAGTACTCCATTCCAAATATGTAACATGTTAGGCCAAGCTCTCTGACAAATGAGATGAGATTTCTGAGAAAAGTCTTCGTACTTTTTTTTTTTTTTTTCGCAGCCTCTAAAACTACTAGAATTCGTTCTCAATAATGGACTCGTGGTGGTAGGTCCTATGTTTGCTGAATGGTGTTTTTCGTAAATCATTACCCAAGTGTTCTACCCCACTCCAACGGTGATACATCTGTTAAAGGATGCTGCACTCGCACAAAAGGGTAATCATTCTGTGGCAATAGTTTACCCGACCGGAAACATTTATTTGGCAACCAAAGGACACTAAGATCTCTCAATTGCCGTGCAAATCCAATATTATTGGACGTATCTTGTGTTTTGAAACTTCGTAATCTGGAATGGTGGAGCGGAAGTGGTGAACACAACACCGCCAGCTGGGTAACTCAGGGGATAGTTTTGTATATTAATCCGTTACGTTTCCCACATAGGAAGATGGAGCAATTCTCGGACCCATAGTGTACACGCAGTATTTGTTTTCTCCCGTTCTTTCCTCCGCCCTGATCGATTACCGTAGAAATGCCTCACATGAATCATTATGATATCATTGTTTGGCAAATTTGTAGGTAACAGGAGTGGTCAGAAACAAGCCAACTGAAGAAATAAAGAAAAATGTTTGTACATTGATTGGATATACTGAACAAGGTACCACTTGCAGCCATGCTCATGGTGTTAGTTGCACCTTCCCTTCCATCATGACATTCTTCTGACGTCATTTTACTGTTTGTGGTAGGTGCGGGTAACCTAAACCTCGTTTTACTCCTCATGTCAGATATCTGTAGATTCAAGTCCGGCCCATGCGTATATGACGACTCCAATACGTATGCATGCAACTACCAACTGTGGGGTAACCAAGGTGTTCGGATTTGACTCCCGATATGGCAATCAAGGTAACCAACTGTTCTAGCAAAAGAAAATTTCATTGACAGTATATTCGTGTGTAAATGTAGTGCACTTCAGGGTTCCGTTTATTGTTGGATGAGGGGGAGAAGATAATGCGGAAAACTAATTTTGAGAGTTGAGCTTAAGAAAAAACAATAAATAAAGTAAATCAGTTAGTAATTGCAGAATTTATTGAAAGTTTAGATGCTCAAACGCCTCTTGCTTATCTTCCGTAAAACATGCCGCTCTTGCAACCTGGTACCCCACCACAACAATATCCAGTCTCTGCTAAAGATTGAACCTGTTGAAACTTTATTCTACGTCTTAAGCATAGTTAAATCTTATGTGTCCCCCACATTTTAATGAAACCTGCACACACGCTAAACTGTACATTACCGATAGAGTTCCTGATGGCGTATGGCTGCAACTCCCAACAAGTCGCTCGGCCTTATGCGGCGTAAGCCCGCAAGAGTGTGATACCACGATTTTTGAAGTATCGCTAAGCTAGATAATGCTTGCTTCGGTACACCACAAGATTATAAATAGGGCAGGTTTTCCGCGTTTTGTGGAGTCCAATTTCTAATCCATTTTTTCGCAGTAACTTGGAGATAGTAATCGTCAAAGAAAATGTTACATTCTGATAGCAAGAAAGATGAGACTCTGTCGACATCTTCGGTCGATAGAACGGCCCGCGACTACTTGGAAGATCCCGTGGACGCAGAAATCGGTAACATTTTGGCCGACTATTCGGAAAACGAAGTGATGAATTTGGGGAGACTCTATGCCGGGAAACATGGTCTAGACACCGAGCTTTTCGCTAGAGCAGCAGCAGTGGCCCGGGACCCCAGAGGGTTTAATTCAATGAGTTTCCTATCAGATGAAGAAAAAATTGCCTTGGATGAAGACGAAAACCACCCCTACAGAATGGCACCTAGATTAATAGGTGTGATCGCTTTAGGTTCCATGGCCGCAGCAGTCCAAGGTATGGATGAATCTGTGATTAATGGTGCTACACTTTTCTATCCGAAAGCCTTTCATGTTGACCAGATGGCAGAACCTCAGTTAATTGAAGGTTTGATTAATGGTGCACCCTATTTATGTGCTGGGGTAATTGCCTGCTGGTTGTCTGATCCTTGTAACAGTCGTTTAGGAAGAAAATGGACAATTTTCTGGACCTGCCTAATCTCTGCGCTCACTTGCTTTTGGCAAGGGTTTGTCAATAACTGGTGGCATTTATTTATCGCCAGATTTTTCCTTGGATTTGGTATTGGCATCAAATCAGCTACTGTCCCGGCTTATGCTGCCGAATGTACTCCCAAAAAGGTGAGAGGGTCTTTGGTCATGTTGTGGCAGTTTTTCACCGCTGTGGGGATCATGTTTGGATATGTCTCTTCTTTGGCTTTCTATTATGTTCCACCTAGAGGGATCCACAGTGGTCTCAACTGGAGATTAATGCTTGCATCCGCCTGTATCCCTGCCTTCATTGTTTTAGCTCAAGTTCCATTTGTCCCCGAATCTCCTCGTTGGTTGATGGGAAAAGAGAAACACGCTGAAGCATACGCTGCCTTATTGGAGTTGAGAAGAAACAAAATAACTGCCGCCAGAGACTGCTTCTACCAACATGTCTTATTGGCAGAGGAAGGAAGTTACAAGATCCCCTTGTACCGTAGATTCATCGAAATGTTCAGCAAGAGAAGAAACAGAAACGGTGCCATTGGTGCATTTATCGTTATGTTCATGCAACAGTTCTGTGGTATCAATGTGATTGCCTACTACTCTTCGTCGGTCTTTGTTGAATCTGGTTTCTCTGAGGTGTCTGCCATGTTAGCCTCTTGGGGGTTTGGTATGATCAACTTCTTGTTTGCCATTCCCGCTTTGTACACCATTGATACTTTTGGAAGACGGAATTTGTTATTGGTAACTTTCCCATTAATGGCTATCTTCTTGATGATGACTGCCGGTGGGTTTTGGATCCCTAACGATGAGCAACACAGAGATGCCAGACTTGGTGTTATTGTCACCGGAGTTTACTTGTTTTCTTGTGTTTATTCCTCCGGTGAAGGGCCAGTCCCCTTTACGTATTCTGCTGAGGCTTTCCCCTTGTACATCAGAGACTTGGGGATGAGTTTTGCAACCTCCACCTGTTGGTTCTTCAACTTCATATTGGCATTTACTTGGCCCAAGTTGGTTGTTGCCTTTAAGCCACAGGGTGCCTTTGGCTGGTACGCGGCCTGGAATGTTGTTGGGTTCTTTTTGGTGTTATGGTTCTTACCAGAGACTAAGGGATTGACGTTGGAGGAATTGGATGATGTGTTCGAGGTACCTATGGCTGAACACGCCGCCTGGCAAATGCGCCATCTTATCTGGAATTTCCAAACTAAGATCTTGAGACGAAACATTCCTCCACAGGAGCCTTTGTACAAGCACCATCGTATTGCTCTTAAGAACAAAGAATGGGAAGAGAAGGCTGAGGTAGAATATGTCGAATAATTTTTAAACTCGATCTGGCTTATGGGTAATGTGCCATGATGTATAGGTTACAGTTGTGTATAACGAAAACCTCTTTGTAATGGGTATATTTCGTTATGATTTGGATTAATAAATTAATACATGAACATGTTTGCCTGCAGCTGGAGATAGTATAGGTACATTTCTCTTGCACATTTATGTATATCGACAAACACAAATAAATGCTTAGTTCTAGGATAAGTTGACATGCATTTCCAGCATAAGGAGCAAAATTACGTCGCCTGGTCTGTTGCTCTTATACTTCCTGCTACCTTCGCAGAAGTTTACGTATAGCAATTAGATGAAAATAACATGCGTAAAAGTAGGCTACAATAACCACAACATCAATAAAAGCTCCTCTTGAGATGAACTGAAGCTTCCATACAACTGACAGGAAGTATATTAGCACTGATAGAGTAGAAACATAAAAAAAAATCCCAATATCCATACAAAGCATTAGCAACGCAAGATCTTCATTATCCAATATCATAGATAGCATAAATATACTCCACTTCTTTTATTGGGATTGTCTAGATGTGGTATCTACGAAATACATTGTCGATGATTTTCACTACTGTCATTTCTACTCTTTTCTGTTTTCTCAATCTATGTATTTAATGTACAATACTTAATTACTCTACAGTTATTGTTTTGCCAGGCCCTGCTACTTACTGACTGATTGGACAGTTTCTCAAGTATTCAGCCTTGTTCTTCAAAACATTAATCGACTTGAAGAAGATCTCTGCGGGAGACATGGCCCCAGTGGATTCCACGTTGAAGATGAAATGGTCCCTCTTTCTGCCCAACTTGACCTTCCCGTTGAACTCTTCGTGTCTCAAAACTTCTCTGGAGACAGTATCCTTTCTGGCATCGTTGACGTAGGCTTCACCATTGTCGTTGATCCCAATGACCCCCGAGGGGAAGCACTTAGAAAATCTCTTTGCTGCGTCCCCAGTGATAGGCTGCTGGATGTCGATAACAGGCATAAGTCTGTATGATGCAGTAGCGACGGGAGAGAACTTGGCGTGGTCAGATCCGAGACCAACGATGCAGTGGGCTCTCAATGATATTTCTTGACCCACACGCAACTTGGCTATTAAAATATCGGGATCACATGCAACAACAGGACAGGTCTTGAATCTGTCCACTTGACTGCCCTGAGGCTCAAACTTCAAATCTCTGGCATAGACATGGGAGTTTCTAAGGGTTTCCTTTGGATCGTTGGAGTTCTTGGGAGATTGGGGTTGCTTGGTGCAGGTCACGTCCAATGTCAACACAATGGTATTTTCATCATTGTAGGGTTCTTCTGCGTTGGGGTCGATGCAAGTTAACATGTCTGGATTAACCTTCAAGGGAATCAACCCTATTCTGTGAGCTAACACCTCATCCTGGATCACAGAGGTGTTGTTGTATATATAGACGGTTTCTGCCGCGACAGAGGGCACTTCGGCAATCATTATACGACGCAAAGCATTGGTGATCGATGTGTCTATGTGGACCAAGTCGAAGTTGGCGGTTCTTTCCGAGATGTACGAGATGTTGATTTCAAAAGAGTCCTTGAACTTCTCAATGTCCCAGGCAAAATCCCCGTTGGATGTGTACCCGGGGAAATCGGTAGAGCTTGTGTTGGTGACTCTGTTGTACTCAATACCCACTATCTTATCAGACATCTTGTGCTTTGGTTGCAAGTGAAGGAACGATTGGGTGGTAAAGTCTATATTCTGAAGGGCATCGCTAAATTTTGAATTTCTTCCCATCGCATTTTCCAATTTTCAGCAGGTCACATGAACATCACATGCATTAATAATGGGTGTATAGTTTAGAAGGTGCAGCTATAAGTAACTGAACATGTACACTTCGGTAACTTCATTCCTTAATTCAGTTGAATAAGATAATTCTTCAATGGAATGTTCGACTTGTACACTACGGGAGATGGTTCTATGGGAACCCTATTCATTTAAGTAATCCATAATATATAGTTCAATATGATTAAAAGTGCGGAACTCTTAAAGAGTGATCCTGTTCCATGTTCCACCAATGTCATTCAAGGACACTGAAGTACACCATTTCTAGATATGTACTGCTATACAATTCCTACTATAATTAAACCAGTATAACACCAAACCCTAGTATTGGTAATAAATAATAATAATCTGTTCCCTATACAAAAAATCCCCCCGACGGGAGATTGTGACTGGTATAATTTATTCGAGAGCCAGGATTGACCTGGGATAGATTGCTCTGCGGCTGTGATTCGCTAGCGATGGGAGCTTCTTCTACATCTGCCAACCCTCGCATTCGGACATTAAGAATGGCTTGCATCATATTGCCGAAGGAAACCCTTTCCTTCAACCCCAAGCTCGATACCGCGGTACCTACTACATCCAATGAAACGAGATCAATGTTACCTGTATATCCGTCGCCTTCTATCTGGGTTTTGTCCAAACCTTCGGTGTTCAACTCTGGGGCTCTGGTCTCTAGAACCTTGGAATCGTCAAGGCCACACTGTACGCAGTGGTACATTGTTTGCAAACAAAAGATGGAGATATCGTATGCCAATAAAATCAATCTGGAGGTCGGTGGACGTTCCCCTATAAATTGAAAGAGTAACTGTCCGTGTAAATACCCATCGGCTGTATCATCTAGTGAATACACACCGAAGAAGAGATGCATTAAAAGGATACAGATGTTGGTGATTATCACAATTTGCATTAGCACTTTTGTCGAATGGTCTTTGATAGTTTGCGTAAGCATCAGTAAATCGGGAATAGGATACGGATTACTTAAGCCGAACTGAATGAGTAGCCGTATTAACAAGCGTAGAAGCGACCCGTCTTTAAGATAAACGAGGATTATGAAAAGATATCCTAGCGACTTTATCATATTTCTGAGATCCTTGAGAAAGTACTTCTTCCTTTTGTAGAGTACTCGGGTATTGTTAAGGATGGTCTCTTCCACTGAGGCATACTGGTTTTCCAGGAAGTCTTGAAGTTGTGCCTCCACATGGGACATAGTGCTTACTTTGCCAGCTTCGATAATTTAAGCACAAGCAGTCAAGAATGAGAATGAGTACTATATAGATATGTGAATATAGCTATACTCGGAAGATTCACTTTTTGTATGGGGGACACACAAAGTCCTGCACACTGCAAATCAATGAATAGTATAAGGTTCATTCGCTATTACTTAAAGGGATAATTAGTCTATATATATTACGCTATAAGGAGCCCCTCAAGCAAAATGTATGTATAGCAGTGGCCGTAATCTATCTATTTTTTCCCCTTTATAGACTTGACCAAGTCGCCGCCTAGCAAGTTAATTTGAGAGAAGATAGAGTCTCTATTGACCACAACCTCTTCTTTGGAACCTTCTACTGGCTTCACATCCATACCCAATGTAACCTTGAACTTCTTCTTGGCCAATGAAACAGGAATGAATAACCCACAGATAACGTTAGAACCATCGTCAACTAACGCGGAGAACTTCTGAGTGGAGAATATTAAAATGTTTCCAAACTTGGAATTCAAATGGTCAAAGAATGCATCCTTCAAGTCGTACTTAGCAGTGATATCCTGGGGGAAAGCAGTTTCTGTAGCCACCAAGTTCTTGAACGAATTTGCTGGGAGAACACCAGAGGAAACAACCAAATTTCCAGGCTTTGTGTGAATCACAAAGTCGTAGTCATTCAATGCTGGGGTGAAAATGGAGTCAAATGTTGACTCACTCAAACCACGTTCCTTGATCAACTGAATGGCCGCTCTAGCCAATACAGTCAATCTAGTTGCAATAGGTAGATTACCCTCATTAGACCACAAAATACCTGAAGGGTCATCCTTAGATGCAACAAAGAATTGGGTTTTAATTGCAGATGGATCGTTCTGGCGAATCTTGTTAAAGTTCAGTTCAATGACCCTGTAGGCTTGGATTGTCAACTTATCACTCAAGTTTGCCAATTTATAGTCAGATTCCAAGTGAGCAGGTGTTCCTTTAATCAAATCCAAGATCAAGGCATTTTCTTTCCAGTTCCACGAGGCCAAAAAGTTCAATATCTGAAGGAAACCCTTTTCAACCGAGTTGGGAACCGTGTAAGGCGCAGGATCAACGAATGGCTTGATCGCTATCAACTCAAGCAATTCTTCTGAAAAATGGCTCAACATTAATTGAGAATCAAGCCATCTCTTGAATAACCGAACCGTAGCAGAATAGTAGGGGAAGTGATGAGCCATCGAACTTATAGTTCTGGTATGTTTGACTGCACCCAAGTACTTTCTATTGAATTGTATGTAGGTGTCTTGGGCCAATGCTTTTTGTTTGTCGGCATTAGCAACTGCTCTTAAGTATAAGTATTCATCTCTTTCAGACAAAGCTCTAACACGGAAACCGTAACCCTCTGGTGTTAATACGTTCAACAAACATATGTGCTCATTAAAGGTTATTGAATCATCCCTAGTGATAAAAGCTTTATATGAAGTTTCCTTGTTTAAAGATTCGCTAATCTTCAACAAGAATGCTGTTTTAGTTTTCTCAAGTGCACTGATTTCGTCGGGCCATCTGGAGGACGACTCTAATTGTAAAACCAAGTCATTCCAGAAATCAGGATTCGATGTTGCAAAGGGCACGGGCTGAAGCACGGAGGTGTATCTCAATGCCGACGATGAAGGTAGCAAATGCTTAATACCCAATGGTAAATTGGAGAAAACCTTCTGCAATTCATCAAAAGCATTTCTAAGGTTGTTGAAACTGACTAATGACGTGATTACCTGGTTTGAAGTTGCTGGTAAGAGCGGAGTGGGCAACTTGGTAGTGAATAAAGATGCTTCACAATTCAAGTGGTGTGAAATATCCTTTTCAATGTGTAAATCGAGAACGTATCTGGCGATAGAAACAGCAATTGATTCGTTTTCCTCTGGTTGCCAGACAACACAATATTGAATAGTCCCATCTCTGAATCTTCTCAAGGACGCCCTCGATCCCCAAAATGCTTTGAATGTAAGAGCAGCCTTCTCATCTTCATTATTAGGACCTTTAGTAACCAACTTTTCTGCTTCCTCAGGGTTCAATTGCAAACCAATCTTAAATACCTGCGGCGAGCTCGAAGACGAGGGCTTCAGTTTGTTAATAGGAAATTGGCTAGCCAATGATTCATTGAAAATTGAAATATTAGTCACTCTGTCTTTCAAAGCATTTTTCAACACCACATAGAGCTTATTCTTGAAGTAATTCTCAAATGTGATGAACGTGATCTTCTCCAATGGAGAAAAGGATGCGTAAACGCTATCAGGAACTGTCAAGTTCATTAACACATCATATTTGAGATAATCCACATTAGATTTTTGTAACAAGATAGGGTCAAATCGGTCTCTAACAACATCATTCAACATTTCCATTGTTTCGATTGCACAATTTTGCAAAGAACTGTACGAAGAGTTTGTCATCTTCCATAGTATGTTTAATTTGACATTCTTGTCAAAAATAGTGGGCACATTAAAACCCTCTGCGTTATACTTGGACGTAATGGACTCACCAATTAAACTTGAGAATGAAAGATAACCTGATCTCAAATCTATGGTAGCCAAATACTTGATGGTACCCTTGAATAATTGATAGGATGAGAAACCATGTAATAATATCTTATTACCATTCAAACCACCACCATTCAATAAAGCGGCCATCAACATAGCAAATTCAAAATGGCCAAAACCACCCTTGTTGAAAGACGACCCGAAACCTCGCTGTTGCAACCAGAGTCTTCCCAAAATGCATGCATGTTTAAACTCTTCAGTTGCCTTTTTCGTAGTGTACAAGTATTTAAGATAGTAGTCATATGATGTCAGGGATAAAATGGAGGCATTATAAATTGGAGTAGAAGGTAACTGATCATCACCTTCTTCGACTCGTTGCACTCGTATACAGTTCTTGTCTGGGAGTAACTTTTTCTGATCGAAAACACCAAATGGGAATCCAACTATTATGTTAATGGAAAACTTGGTATTGACAAAATGCAAATCCTCTTCGTTGTCTGTCTTTATACTTTCTAATCTGAGAATAGGACACAAGACATCATCATTGAGGAATTGATATGAAATCTTGACAGGCAAGTGATGCTTTTTACTCAAGGGGATTAAATGTTCAACCAAATATGCTAAGTAGAATGCTCTTTTGTATAATGCCCTATAGTTTAAGAAATCCTTTGGTTGGAAAAGGCTTTTCGGCATAGTCAAGGCAATATCTATGGAGGAACCTTCAGATTGCGAGATCCCTGTTTTCAAGCCAAAAGACCCAACCAAACTGACATCTTCAGGAGGAGCATAGGCAAAGGTGTAGTTAGTCTTTGTTGGCTTAGGGTTAGGGAATGGAATCACTACTTTCTTGCTATTGAATAAATGCTCAGCCTGCGATAATGTCAAGTTTTCGGAAGCAGGAACTTGGGAAATTAAGTGGTGTAATCTATGCAAAACTTTCTCAATCTTCTGGATATGGGAGTCCTTCATCTTCATCTCTTTAATTAATTCGTCAATTTGCAACTTGAAGATATTCGACTTGAATAATTCTGCTGTTTCACGCGCCACTTGGACTTCTTGAGCAGACAACTGCTTTTTCTGCTTCTTAGTCAATGGACCCTGGTGTTCTGGCTTTTGTTCGTTTTCCTCTTCCTCCTCATCATCTTCCATGTCATCACTTTCATCGCTTGCATTTTCGTCTTCGTCGACTGATACATCTCCATTAGATGTTTCGGGGGTGGGTTCTACTATGACCACATGTTTTTTGACTCCATTTTTCTTATTGGGTACCTTTGGACCTAAGGCCGATTCTAATGGTCTTTTTGCCATTCTTGAAAATTTGTTATATAGTACAGATATATCAGAAGAGGTCAAAATAAGTGCACCATAAGAGGCTTTTTCTCCCTATATTCACCTATTATTGCTCGTTAAAGCTTAGGAAAATAGTGTCGGTGGTACTCTGTTGAATTCAAGCACTTAAGCCCTTCAACAGTCTCTTCTTCAATAGATGAATTTCTTCCTCACAGCTAAGACCTATTGATACGAGTCAAAGATCAAAAGTAGGAGTAGGTTGTACTATACCTAAATCCTAGTCTGGGAGACAGAATACTTAGCGTCTAATCCGTTAAAGTTAGTCGTAAGTTTAGACTTTTCAGATGTACTCACTCTTCTCATCAAATTTTTTTCCTCTTCCCCCATCACGCAGAAACACCCGTACACCAGTCATATTCTGACTGCTCGCGTTATGTGCATTACCACAGAAAGCATTAGAAGATGGGGGTAGAGGTTAACGGTCGTGTAGAAGTCGAAAATAACAGTAACCTATGTGTGCAGGTGAAGGCATCGAAAAAAGTCGTGGTTTAGAATAGCGACATTCACCGCCTTGGTGTGCGACATTGCCCGTTTTGTGTCGTGTGCTTGCTGAAAAAGTCATATGCGCACATAAGAAAATAAGTTGGCGTCGTATAAGCGGATAGATTGGATTGCAAAAAAAACCGAATCACACAACCGAACACCAATCGGAACATTAATAATTAAACTACTGTTATTGCTACTGATAATAGTGATAGTTTGAATATAATAGCGTGAATATTGACAGTGGAAGTAGCATAGTAAGATTCATAATCGTTATTCTAGAGTGCAATAGTTCAGTAAAATAAGCACGATAACACGCAGACAGCTAATTCCAAAGAAATGTACTATTCAGAAACATTGGGCTTACCCAAATCTGATCCAACCAGATGGAGATTGAGAACAGACAAATATGGACGTGAAACCTGGCATTATTTGGCTTCAGAAGAGGAATTGAAAAACGCAGAGCCCTCTACAAGTTACGTTAAGTACTTATTGGAGTTGGATGATTTTGAAGCTCCAGAACCAGAAGATTTGAAAACACCATTCGACGCATGCACTAAGGGTGCAGAGTTCTACCTGTTGCTCCAAGACGAGAATAGTGGAACCTTCCCATGCCAGTATAAGGGTCCTATGTTTATGACCATTGGGTTTGTTGTAGCCCATTACTTCTCCAAGACACCCATTGCAGAGCCTCAAAGAATTGAAATGATCAGATACGTCGTCAACACCGCTCACCCAGTAGATGGTGGGTGGGGCTTGCATTCTGTTGATAAGTCCACTTGTTACGGTACAACTATGAACTACATTGTTTTGCGATTGTTGGGCATGTCCCCCGACCACGAAGTACTTGTCAAGGCAAGGAAAACCTTACACCGTTTGGGTGGTGCAATAAAAAACCCACACTGGGGTAAGGCATGGCTTTCATTATTGAACTTGTATAAATGGGAAGGTGTCAATCCAGCGCCTCCAGAATTCTGGTTGTTGCCTTACAAATTACCTATTCACCCAGCGAGATGGTGGGTGCATACAAGGGCTATTTACTTACCCTTGGGATATTTAGCTGCCAACCAGATACAATGTGAGTTGGATGACTTGCTCATGGAGATCAGAGATGAGATCTACTTGCCTCGTCAGTTGCCCTACGAAAACATAGACTTTTCCCAACATAGAAATAATGTGTGTGGAGTAGACTTGTACTATCCTCACACCAAAATATTGGACACTGCTAATTGGTTCTTGGTGAAATATGAAAAATACTTGCGTCCCAAGAAGTTTCTTAAGAACACATTGAACCCACGAATTTATGGCTTAATTAAGAAAGAATGTTTGAATACTGATTACTTGACTATTGCACCCGTCAGTTTTGCATTCGATATGATTGTGTGTTATGTTGAAGAGGGAAAGGAGTCAGAAGCTTTTCAGAGATTTTTAGACCGTCTGGCTGATGTACTTTTCCATGGTCCACAAGGGATGACTGTAATGGGTACCAATGGGACCCAGGTGTGGGATACAGCATTCATGATCCAATACTTTTATCTCGCAGGATTATCGAATATGCCACAATTCAAGAAAACAATTGAACGGGCATTCAAATTTCTTATCAATTCTCAATTCACGGAGGATTGTGTTGATGGTTCCTTTAGAGACAGACGGAAGGGTGCATGGCCATTTTCAACCAAAATTCAAGGATACACTGTGAGCGATTGTACTGCAGAAGCTTTGAAGGCTGTAATTATGGTCCGTGACGACCCCCAATTTTCTCACTTGCGGAACTTAATCAAAGATGAGAATTTATTTGATGGGGTGAACGTACTCTTAGGCCTACAGAATTTGGGACGCCACGAGTTCGGGTCATTTTCTACCTACGAAAACATCAGGGCACCACTTTTATTGGAAGCCTTGAATCCTGCTGAGGTGTTCAACAATATTATGGTAGAATATCCTTATGTTGAGTGCACTGATTCTTGCGTATTAGGGTTGACATATTTCCACAAATCATATCCCGATCACCGATCTGAGGAAATTCGCTACAGTATCGATAAGGCCATTGAGTACATCCAATCAGTTCAGAACCCAAATGATGGATCGTGGTATGGTTGCTGGGGTGTGTGTTTCACGTATGCCCTGATGTTTGCATTGGAGGCTTTCAGCACTGTTGGATTAAGCTACACTAACTCAGAACACGTTCGTAGGGGATGTGATTTCCTCATATCTAAGCAAAGGCCCGATGGTGGATGGTCGGAATCCATGAAAGCGTGCGAGACCCACACATATGTTAATGGACCAGATTCTTATGTTGTGCAAACTGCATGGGCATTGATTGGTCTTATTCTTGCCGATTATCCCAATAAAGCCCCCATCAAACGGGGGATCCAATTGTTAATGTCCCGGCAATTGCCCACAGGAGAATGGAAGTTCGAAAGCATCGAGGGTGTGTTTAACCACAGCTGTGCCATCGAATATCCCTCATATAAGTTTTTATTCCCTATTAAGGCATTGGGATTGTATGCTAAGAAATTTGGGAACGGAGCTGTGAACTAAGCGCAAAGAAAGCGTACCCAATTCCATTCTTGTCTGCATCTCATGATACATCCATTGAATGCATTTGTCTTACTTGATTTGCTCCTTTTTTTTAATCAAATTCGTTGTTGTAGTTGTAATTGAGTTGTAATGCGATGGATCTTTACGTAGCGCGAGCCTTTTCATACCAGTACTCTCGAATTTTTTACATGTCCCATGTGGTATGGCAACGTCTGCTACCCCATATCCTCGTTTTGCGATTTCTGTTCCCATAGTATGCTACAAGTTTTGTTAGTGCTTTACCAGAAAGGCACTAGACATCCAACCGCACAGGAAGGACCCATATCTCTAGTGGATCCTGCTCGGCATTTGGACAAAAAACAAGGCTTCTGATTATTGAAGAATGTGGAAATTGCCACTAATTGATGTTCTTGACTTCCAAATCAGAATGAGTTCCCGCGACTCGTTCAATGCATAGAATATGACATACGGCAATTTCTGTCCGTAAACTACTTACTTGCCTTGAATCCGTCTCATAGGGCTCTTTAGTTACGGAGAAATTCATTGAGCCAAGTTCCAGAGCCCATATAACTGTAAAGATGGCTGTGCTCCAGCTGCATCTATGCATTACGTAGCCGTGGAAGAAACCAACGTCACGGATTCATTCAGATGCTAAGGTAAAACAGAAATGGGTACATTATTTTACGTCCGTAATTACCAGCGCCAATAAGAGAATGAAAGAGCCAAAGAAACGCATAGGGGATCAACGAAATATACCGAGTCGTTAGGCAGAGCCAATACGTTAGAAGGTTTAAGTGAAGAGATTTTATAAAGAGTTATATTCATATCGGGTGATTCGTAATGGAGAGGGAATTCCCTTTTAGGTGATTCAATTAAAATGCCTTTGTGCCAATGCAAGGCTTCACTTCAGATGCCGAGACATATACAGGATTTATGATCACCGAGACATATGCAGAACAATAGGTATACTTCATTCAAATAAATTTAGGAGGTTGTCTGCAATTTTTGATGGTAAGGGCTTTGCTATTCTCCATTTCGTATGCAAAACCCCCCCCACCCCCTTTAAAGAAATAACAATATATAAGAGCATCCTTGGGCCTCTTTTCTCCCCGGAATCTCAAATCCCAAAGTTGTCTTTACCTCAACAACTCAAAGGATGTCTTCCAAGCCCACAAGCTACACCCAAGAGTTCAAGGACTTGGAGTGCCAAACTTTCGACATGGAGAAGAATAAAGATTATGCAACCAATAGTGATTCTCTGGATGAAGACAGAAGATGTGGTAGAGATTACTATTTTCACCACCATTCACATCGTCCTCCACACCATCATTTGAAAATTCCACATAGGCACTATCCCCCAGGACCTCCTTCACCGCCTCCTCCACCACCTCCACATCACCATGATGATTGTAAGTACCCTTACCCTCCACCTCCACCATCACCACCTCCTCCACCCCACTGCCGCAGATCTCCACGTTCAAAAATTATTACTTCTTTGGTATTAATGACTGCAATTGCCATGTTGATCATTTCCAGCTTTAATTTTGGTCGTTATTACGAAAGCAAATTTGAAAAAATCGTTGTAATTAGTAAAGAGCAAGTACTCTCATCTCCTCAATATCCAGATAACCAATCACCAACACCCCCTACTCAATCTACGGAGCCCAAAGATCTTAAAGAGGCAGTCATTAAAAGCGTTCCTTATATGGGGCAAATATTGGAAGATTCGGTGTAATCTTTGGGAATTATTTTGAAGATTGTTTTATCCTTTACTTTAAATTTTATAGTATGTTTCAGTTTTGCGAGTTTTTGTAGAAATTTTAAATAGCAAATGTATTGTTTTGTCAAGGAAATTGTAGATATTAGAAAGTGATCTAATTCTATTTATTCTAACATTTTTTAAAGATTACATTGTGGTCTATTATTATGCGACTAAGCACTTCTGGGTTCTAAGATCAATTTACCCAAAGGCTCTTTACAATGACCTGTTTTAAACCTAAAAACAGAATTTCCCCTGACTATTGTTTCCATTACTCTTCCAAAGAACTCCTTGCCATTGTAGGCAGTCAACTTGTTCTTGAAGAAAGTTTCGTCGTTCTTGACAACATACTTGGCTTCCAAATCAAACAACAACAAGTCAGCATCATATCCTATGGCGATACGTCCCTTAACATGGGATAAACCTACTTGTTTCGCGGTATTTACAGAACACCATTTGTTGATCTCCTGAATAGTTATCGGTGGTGATAACTTCTGGCCCTCGGTATATAAGATCGGTAATCCAAAGCCCACAGAGGATATACCACCCCAGGCAGAGAAGAAATCACCTTTCTCCAAGCCCTTAAGTTCAGGGGTACAAGGAGAGTGGTCGGACACGACGGTGGTGATGATGTCGTTCCTTAACGCCTTCCAAAGGAGTTTCCGGTTATTGTCAGTTCTAATTGGGGGACAGCATTTGAAGTGCGTCTGACAGTTAGCTATCAGCTCGGCGTAGAGACTGAGGTAATGAAAACATGTTTCAGCCGTGATGGGCAAATTGCGGTGCATGGCGGCTCTGATCAAGGGAATTGCCTCATGAGTTGCCAAATGAACAATATGTAAGGGAACAGTAGGAATCTGCATCGAACAGTAGATGATCTCAGCTATGGCCGTAGTCTCAAAGTTATCGGGTCTAGACGCTAAGAAGGACGCATAAGCAGTGGCATCAATGTTGGCCAAATCAGGATTCTCTCGTTGGGCCAATAAAAGAGGAGAGGCCGGCTCTTCTCGAGCATATTCAAACATCTTTGCCTGCACCCTTGGTGAGGCTACTACAGGCCTTCTGTTATGATTGGCTAACATAGTGTAAGTACCCACAAGAGGTTCGGAGGAGGCCAAATAAGGCAGTTTTGCTAAAGCCTTAGCCTGCTGATCAGTCAAAATCTTCTGATTCATTGACCCAGCATTGTTGTGAGGCAAAGTACAGTTCTCGTGTTCTTCACAGTGATCGTGAGCATCGTCTTGTAATAATTTAACGACTGCTTTAGGTGTTCGATGTATGAAAGAAGCAGACATTCCCAAGTCTAATTCCTGAATATCGTCTGCAACGGCTTCAACTTCACCATCGTTGCCAGAGACTGCTACACTTGTTGTTGAATCATCCACATCTAAACTGAAGCTAGCAGGTTTTCTCAAGAGAGAATTACCATTAATTGAAGTACCTTTATTTGAAGTACCGTTTTTCAAGAGTTTCGCACCCAATGATTCCTTTACACCGTTATCGGAGATAAACCCCATTTCACTCATTATAGCATGTTGATTTTCAGCTTCATCTGGCTGCATTTCAGCGTGGAACATCAAGATTGTCTTCAATCCGTCGACTTCCTTCATGGCTCTCATAATGTATGCGGGATCGATCGCTGGGAATTCATCAACACCAGATTCAATGAGAAAGCCCTTGAATCCTCTAACTCCCATACTGATCAAAGGCCTCAAGTGTTCAATGTTGTTAGGGATCAACCCACCCCAGAAGCCCACGTCGACCCAAGTCTGGTGTTGAGCGGCCGCTATTTTCAACATGAAGTTCTCAACAGTAGTCGTGGGGGGAATTGCATTTAAAGGCATGTCGATAACTGTAGTTACTCCACCTGCTGCTGCTGCTTTAGTTCCTGTTGCAAACCCTTCCCATTCAGTCCGTCCTGGCTCGTTCAAATGAACATGTGCATCAACTAACCCAGGCATCACAAGCAAGGGAGTGACATCTCGGTATTCTTCAACATGGAACAATTCCAAGTATGGATCTTTCAGATCTACGATTTCGTTGAGAATTTCCAAAATTTTACCTGTGGTCGAGGAAAAGATAACAGTTGCAGGGATCACCTCATCACCCACAAGCACTTTATCGGAAGCAATAGCCCGAGACATGATAAAAATGTTTCACCGACAAGATAATGGTTGTACTGAAGTCCGTTCAATGAATAATGGTGAATTTTAACTATGACAGTTGAACTGAACTCTTCTTATGGAAAATTTATCGAGTTCCACAAAGTTTCCATGGACTTCCCCCCTTCTCCAACTCCTTTCTAAGCACGTTGTGGATCTTTCAGAAGAACCTTAGAAATGAATAAACAGCAGGTGCCTTCAACAATATACTCCACAAACGATAAACTGCTGATAAGAAAGCGGAAAACGATCCCGCTGTGGGACGTGTTATATGCACTACCCGGATATCTCCGAGGTCTTCGTTCATAGCATATAACCTAAGCCTGTCTGTTGAAGAACAAACCCATTTAATGTGTCCATGTAAGGGTTCCAAAAGTCTGGGGTTATATTTCTGTATCGGGAAACGTCTGACAATAGAATCATCGATTACAGTTATACAGAACACTATTTAGCTTATGCAATGAGCTAGACCATTTGATGAAGCCGAGTATGCATAAGAATTCATAGGGTTCCTTTCTACGTGGATAGTATAACTTTGTTCCATCTTACAATGGATCAATTATTTTCATTGCATAGTGTCAATCTTGGGTAAGGAAAATCTAACTATAGATCCTATGGGTTTGTATAACAATCCGTTCCTTAAGGTAGGGTCAGACATTATTCACTTGTAAACAACCAACTGCTTCCCATTCTTAGAATTCAATACAGCATCCTGGTAGACCTCGTGCAAAGGCTTGGATCCGTCATAAGTTGATTGCACGGATGGGGCATCGACCAATTGGCCGTCTTCGTACCACTCGATAATCTGGTTGAAGGTCTTCTTCTTCAAGTCAAAGTTGTTACGCAACAATTCGGTGACCCAGAAACCAGCACTGGTGATGTTCTTGAAAATGTGCAAACTGGTGGGAATAATCACCGGTTGGAACGACATACCACCATAAGTCAACATAAGACCATTTTTAGCCAACTTACGGGCAACTCCAGTAGCGTTTTTCCCACCAACACAGTTCAATGCCAACTTGATCTCACCCTCCTTGGTCCATTCCTTGATAGTAGAACCAAATTCCTTGGACAGATTTTGCTCTTCGGTGATAACCTCAGTTGCACCCAACTGTTTCAATTGGTCTACTAAGGAGTCCAAGTCAGGTCTATCACGAACTACAGAAAGCGAGTTAAAGCCTAAGATGCGTGCAACTTGGATAGCGTATTTTCCAACAGCTGAGTTACCACCGTTCTGAATGAACCAGTCCTTTGGTCCCAACTTAACATAGTGAGTTAACATCAACAAGGCGGTAGGAGGGTTCACACAGAGAGTGGCACCCTGGTTGATGGACAAGCCATTTGCTTTTCCTGCCGCCTTAGACTGCTCAGGGTTGGGTATCTTGAAGAACTCGTCCGAGGTTCCCAAAGCATGCGTTCTCCATGTACCAAAGTTGACATTACGAGGAACACACCAATCACCTGGTTGTAAATCGGAGACACCAGATCCAACGTGCAACACCTGGAAAAGACCTTCATTTCCGCATGGAGCCATGGGTTCTGCGGTTCCCAATTCGGTAGTCTTTTCTGGCTTGGAAGGGTACACACCTTGGATCTGGTTGATATCAGAAGGGTTGACTGGGGAAGCCAAAGTTCTTGCAACGACTTGGTTGGGCTCCAACTTAGTTTCGTCGATTTCGTAGGTATGAGTGGACAACACGTCCTTAGGCTCACCGTGCTGTGAATACACCACTGCTTGGGCTGTGATCATAGTTCTTTTCGATAAGTAGGCGATCCCTGGAGTCTTAAGGAAACCTCTGGAAAGCATAGTGGAAATTCGAAGGATTGAGAGAATAAAAACCTGTGATTCTCTGATGTATCACAGTCTCTCAAGCTGTTGGCCCAATAAGTGCAGTGCAAGCCGTGAAATTACGTCCAATTGTGCTGATTTAAAAACCAAGGGAAGGCCCACAGATGTGTATCGAGTTTATCCCCAGTTTATATAGACTCCTTAATGGTTGGTGGATCTAATACGAAAATTACACAAACCGAATCAGTCCATCCCAACCCGGAAATATGCCACCACCAAAGGGGTAGAATCTGAGAAGTTAAAGTACGAATTGTCAATTGTGGAAAATTAGTAGTTGGTAACGACTGTTGGAGAGAAATACGACAAGAGATGGAGTAAAGCACATACTCGTACTCGTTGAATAACAATCAAACAAAAAATGAAAAATAAAAAAGTCGATGAAAAAAGTGCAACACGACCCTAACAAATTGCAAGTGGGGAGGGGGGGAACTATTCAGGCAATATTCAATCTTCTCCGGGCTTAAATTAATGAGAATGTCATTAATCAATGAATCAAATAATCAGTATTATTACTGGTTTTCGATTGGTCTATGTCCTTCTAATCCAGTCCAGTGCAGCAATTCAATCTAGTCCGATAAGTCTACAACTACCACTTCTACTCCTCCTTTTTCGCCTGCTGCTTGAGCCGCATCTTCAACTTGTAGTTCTGGTATGTGCCCAAGATAAAGTATACGATGGTGAACCACACTACCCACAAATCAGGTGTAATGAAGTTCTGGGCTACCGACAACGTGAAGAGCGATGTCATCACCGACAGCTTCAACAACTGAGGATACGACCGTTTCATACCGATCTTGACGGCTTCCCAAGCACGACCAAATTCCTGTGCCAAGGTGTTACCCGCAACTGGGCGGTATCCATTGATAAGCGATAACCATGTGGTGTACACTGCCACCAACGAAGGGGTGATGGTCGACAAGCTGGTGACCAATTGGAGGATCTTCATCTTGGGAGTCAATTTTGTGCCAAACACCCGGTTAAGGATGCCGTACAATTGGTGCGATATGGGAGTAATGATAAAAGCACCATAAAACACCATAGTGAACAACTTGGACAGGATGGCATGGGGAATAGGCATCCCCAATACCTTTTTGATGCTGGTCTCACCTGCTAAAAACGTAGCCACTGTCTCATTGAGACCACAGAATACAGCAGACGTAAGTGACTTGGTGAGAAGTGGGTAACGAGCCAAGTACCCGAGATACTGTTTGTTGTACTTTGATAAGGAGCGCATTGGGAGAAATATGGTTTGGGTGAGAATAATGTATCTTTCTGTCTTATATTTCTACTTTAGTATATAATAGGACTGATTCCACGGAATTGGAATCAGGGGTCTATGGTAGACTCTAAATGGACACCACTATCACTTACTTATATGTAACTTTTATGTTTGGTGGTATCTCGGAAGTCGGCCATTGGCTCGGCATTCGGCGGTTATCTCCACAAAATAGTGTAGCCGCCCGCAACCACAAAACCATAGATCTCCACTGATGGCCTCCGCGTTTGATCAATGAGTAATTGCCTGTTTGGACAAGGCTTACTAAACTCCCCACTGGTTGTGTGAGTGTGCCGAAATGTATGCAGAAACTTAAAGAGCGTGGGGAAGAGCCTTAGGTCACAACTGCCTCTGTTCAACATCGCCAATGAAATGAGAGTGCCCACTTGGAATAAGTAAAATGATTAATGCGTTACCCGGATATGTGTCTCTGGCGGGAGATCCGACGGAGCAAATGGATGATATTTGGGATACTGTATCCTATTCAGTAGCCCAGATGAAGCCATTGTTTGCACGTTGACGTGTCTGTGTCGACGAGGAAGATTGTAGAAGGAGATGAGATGTAAAAGCTGGGAGTGAGTGGGAAATGAATGATATGACGTCATATGTAAACTAAACCAGAGTTGAAAGAAGTAGCAATTCGATATAAATGCAATGTTCAGGAGCAATAAAAGAGACCTAGTGGAATGTATTTGCATGTTAGTACATTAATTGCTAATAATTGAACACAACTTGACAGTTTAATAACTGTGCAATTGAATAATTGAATAATTGTATATTTATATTCATTTAGATCTTTGCAAAGAGTTGTGTGTTATGTTGTAATTGGATGTTAATGTATAATTTTTACCACTATTATTTCGCGTATCATGTTATCTCAATTAAGCTTCGTTCCTTACGCACGCAATTGATGCTGGTACATACAATAAAGGCCCACGGGATGGAATTAAATATTATTCAACAATTAATCTTATACAATTTGTATTAAATGTATATACTACTGAGTACACTATCAATTATACGCATTATTCCATCTGTTCTCTACGTTTAAGATGATGGCTCCTTCAAAGCAACTGTTGCCATCTCTTCCTTAGACGTTTTGCGAAATTGTATTTTCGCACAAGCCGTATTTATCAAATCTTCGCTTTTTCCATACAACCTCCTTCCACCATTATCAATTGCCATTCTTCAGCCCCATTGGCAGTGGTTACCGTCCCGTGAAGCATCAGTATAGTCGACGCAGAACGTGGCAGACGGCTGTGGCTGCGTGTTTTTTTTTCGTTAGCCAACGGAAATGGCATCTCCTTTTGATGTCAGCTCGAGCGAGCCATCCGCAAGTTCGTCCCCACGGTTGTTTGCACTGCCATTGACTCTGAGTCAGGGTCAGACCGTTTCCTCCCACCACAAGACAATGACAAACCCCCATTCCAAGACCTTGCTACTGTCGCAAATGACTGGTACTCTTACTCATACTCCTCATCAGAATACTCATCATCAGAATCACACTCATTCTAATAGCCATCGCAATAGTCACCAGAACCATAAAAGTCATCACCATCACCAACACATTCTCAACCGCACAAATCTGCAGAGCCCCTTCCCAGCATCGTCTTCATCTAGCAGCTCTGCCAGCGCCAGCGTTTGTGCTACATCTTCATCAACTCCTGGTCCTGTTTCCCATGGTCACCTGAACTCCCCAGTTGCAGCTGGCTCTGTGACTGAAACTGTTGTCTGCAAAGGAACCGAGGAAACTTCGCCAGCAGAATTTACCAGAACAACCGGTGATTCAGAATCCCCATCTACAATGACTTTGGTCCAGCATCTGACTCCCTGTGAAGACGGTGAACATGTACACGTCAAACGAAGAATAATCTCCACAAGCTCCCAGACTGAAACCACTGATTCTCGTTCAAGCAGAGACTCCAATCCAAGAGATACCACAACTACAATAACGACATCTTCAAACTCCAACTCAAATTCAAATATCCACATTTCAGGCTTATCTTCTCTAATGCACTCCCCTCTTCACCAGCCACAACCCCCACTCCACCTAACCCAGCCACTGGGGACTTTCCCCAAACACCGACTGTCTTCCGTCAACTCAATTACATCCAATCATTCCTTCACAATGGCGTCTACTCTATCGAGTAATCCCCCGAACCCATCAAATAACAATTCTATTCTGTCCAATAACAATTCCCACCATCCCAGATCCATGAGCATAATATCGCTCAATAGTCCAAGAGACTCGCTTATTTCTGCTGACGACTTGAAGAATTTGCCAGGAACAAGAAATAACAGCTACACGTCCCTTGTGAGTCTTCTGGAGCCAGCATTGCGTAAGCACCAGCTGTCAATAGTTCCTTCTCAAAAGCAATTATCATCAACATCATCATCCAATAAACGTGAACGAGACCGAGACCGTGCGGAAATTGGCATGGTTTCAGATGACGAAGATATTGGACTACGGCTTAACTATAACATGCTAATGACATCATTGAAACCCCCTTTAGGCCATACAAAAGTCCAACTTCCAGCAAGTATGGTATTCACCGAATTAAAACGACTGAACTCGGGATCAGGAACAATACAGACGAATACAAACTCAAGTCATGGATCTATGACCTCTGTTGGGCAAAACAGTACCTCTCCTAATACTTCCCATCTTAAAATGCATGATTTGACACCTTCCCCATTGTCGTTGGCTGAGAATCCATTTAATGATTATAATTTTGCCCAGGCGCAGGCCCGTCATCGACACTTTCCAACTTCCAGCACAAGTAGAATGGATCCCATACACTTTCAGCCTCCAGTTAGTGATGCTGAAAGTGATATTTCATTGGCTGATCACTCCAACCCCATTCCAGATGACGGAATAGCCATTCTGTCTCCCATAAATCTGCTTCCCCCAATGTTACCCACATCTTTGGCAACCCCCAATACTACTATGGGATCCGTTACTCTGGTAGTTACTTCGGCATCTATATCATCTACTACTAATCTTCAACATGTCCGTATACCGTCTGCTTCTACTGAAACTAAGGCTTTAAACAACCCTGCTAAAAAGCTAAAGAGCCTAAGACCGATTCTACTGGTTTCCAAGGCGTCTTCCAAGGCTAATTCGCCAGTATCAGCTTCTGGCCAGTCTAGTGCAAGTTCGCAGGCTCTCCTTTTAAAGAAAAAATATATCTTTTCGAAAGATGTCCAATTCGAACTTTTACAGAAGAAAACCTCTGGGATCAACGAGATGATCACAACCAAATTTGTCCGTCTGTCTTCACTTCCCCAGTCGAAAGCTAAGGAATCAGGAATGGAAAATTCTCTAACTGATACAAGTGTCCGTTCAAGATCATTTGATGATAAATCTTCTGGAAGTCAACGGCGACAACAGCAGATGCTTATTCAACAATTAAACCGGAAATGGAATAAGAATGACTTGGAGTCAAGTGGGGCTGCTGATTCTACTCCGTCAGGGAATACCCCTAATACCCGTAAACGGTCCAGATGTGATGATGATGAGGAGGAGGAAGAGGGATAAGGCTTTAGCATAAGGAGTTAATAAAAGAATTGTGAGAAACTCTGTTGTACTAATAATAATAAGAATAATAATAGTAATAATATAACCTATAAAATGATTTCATCATCATCTGCCATTGCCAACTCTTTAAAGAATGGTAATTTTAATGCCTGTTTTGCTGTAACTCTTTTCCTGTGATCCATATGTAAGCATGAATTTAGTAATTCCACCAAGTACTTATGGTCCTTGTAGTTATCCAATTCCCTTCGAAACTCTCCGTTCTCTTCCTCTATTGGTTTGACAAACTTGTCTCCTCGTTCGTTCAATATATTTAGCGTATCCCACAGTACGCTGTCAGATGGTAGGGCTTCATTTGAAGCCTCATATCGAAGGAAATCGCTCATCAATTGAACCAAATTTCCATTTCCCATTCGTTCAGGTTGCGTAGTTAACAGTAACTCTAATCCACATCCATGTAATTCAGCACATTTGGTCATTTTCTCAACTCCAAATATCAAAACCAATTCCATAATGGCATCGATATCATCAGGTGAGTTGAAAAGTGGGAACTTACGGAGAATAATAGAAAGAGCAATAACACCTGCAGACCAAATATCCAACTTTGTCAGTTGATTAGTGCACTTGAAAAGTACTTCAGGTGCACGAAACCCTCTTGTTCCAGCTCTGTTGGCCCGTCTTGGAGGACGCAAATCTTGTTTTGGATAAGCCGCTTTAAACATTCTCTTTTTGGCCCTCCCATTATCCTTGGACATACATGGACAATTGTTGTATGAATGGGAAGTAGAAAGTGGAGGTTGCTTCTCTGCTAAACCGAAATCAACAAGAACGCCTCTTCCTTTGAAAGGGTCGTAAAGAAAATTTGTCGGTTTGAGATCTCTATGAATAACAGCCTTCTCGTGAACGAATGATAACGCACGGAATAATTCCCACATATACTTTTTGATACCTTTGATTGGTAAATCCCTGTAGAAGTCACGGAAATCCGCATGCTTGTAGTAGGGTAAAATAGCTACCACTTGATCCTGGTGTCTGAGTACATCTAGCAAAGCAGCCACATGCGAATTACCGCTTAACATGTAGAGTAAATTCAATTCATTGTGGATCCGATTCGGTGAAGATGTTACGTAAATTTGTTTCAATGCAACGATGGGGTTTTTCTTACGCTGAGGGGGAGCCGAACGCTTTGCATTCTTCAATGGTGGCGATTTCCAAAGCTCTGAGCCCATTTTAACACTCCCATTCAAGGCTTCTGCCCTGAATACGGTTGAAAATGTTCCCTCCCCAATCTTATCAAGTAACCGATAGTTTGTCGATAAAACTGGGAAGCACTCTTCTAATTTATTCATTTCTTCAAGAACTTCTAGAGGGGTTTCATCATCTTCATCTTCATCATTTTCCTCAGTGGTGGGGTTTGCAGGATTAGCCACCATCAGTGTAGAATCTTTGGCATCCTGGAAATCTGTATCTTCTGCCTCTCCCTCTGCCTCTGCCTCTACTTCTTCCTCTTCTTCATCAGTAGAAGTTATCAGGACTCTATCATCTGTATCGTATTCTTCTTCTTCTTCTTCATCTTCTTCATCTTCTTCGTCTTCTTCCATCTGCTCAAAGGGAGACTCCTCACGAGTACGAAATACTGCTATTCTCTTATCGCCGTCTCTGAATCTGTTGATGGTAGTGGTGCCTTTGGAATGGTTAGTGCCAGAATTCAACCTGTTGATGGTGAAACGGGAGATGTTACTTTTGCTGATAAACAGGTTTTCAGCTCCTCCAGTTCCGGCTACCTGCTGAATCTTACTGGGAGTTTCTCGAAACGGATTGTCTTCGGAAAGCAGATGTTTTCTCTTTTTGTTCATGTTGGAGGCTAAATCGATCGATGGAGCCAACGCGTTTGATTCAAATGTGCAATCGCCTACAGTCGCAGATTCCTCTATTCCTTTGAAGGTAGATCGTGTGGACATCATCGGCTGCACGGAGAACTCCTGTATTTCACTGTCACTATGGTGCAAGTGATGCTGGGGGCTGGAAATAGTGGAATATCTGAAGGAGGATAGTACTTTGTAAGGGCCAAAACAAACATAGAGAGGAAGCTAAATAGCAGCCAAAATTGTCGCGATTGATCTGCGCTTACTTAAGCTGGAATGTCGCGGATCGCGCACGACATTGTGGTGAAAAACTGGAAAAAATTTTCGTACGGTATACCAGTGTAGTTGATTAAAAGAAATCGTTTGAGGTTGACTTTGACAGGGTAGATTATCCTATTATACGATAGCCACATCATGATCAGAACGGTCAAGCCTACGGCGAGATGTCCTGCCCACGCTGGGATGTCGTTGACTCAAGTGCGGTACCGTAGGATGCCTGCACTCCCTCTGAGATACAGACCAGTGTTACCTGAAGCCGACAAGAAGGACCATTCGACAGTGTTACAGAGACAGATGAAGCAATGGCTTGGACCACGCAACATTCGTGGTGAATACTACAGAAACAAATACTACTATCCTCCACGCGACCATAGACCCAACTATATAGTTCCCGATGGGAAATCTGTGGTAGGAGCAGGTGCTGAGGAAGGTGCACTTGCAGGTGGATCAGGCTACATCAGTGGATCTAGAAACCACTTACAGCCATTCCCCCAGAATCCTTTCTGCAAAACCGCATACGTTGTGTCACACGAGACTAAGGATGCCATTTACCAGGAAATTGAGTCCGAGGGCATCCACGCACAAGAAGCCTCAGTTAAGTACGGGTTGAAGATCAACCGTGTGGAGGCTATTGCAAAGTTGCAAGCCATTGAAAAACAGTGGGCGGCAGAGGGAAAGATCACTCCAGATTTGGCCTCCTTCTCTAAGACCATGTATGGTATGTTCCCCTTGTACAATGCAGCACACCAACCAGAGAACTTGACGGAAATTCCTATTCCATCCAAGACTTTGCAACAAAGATTCTTGTCCATTGCTGAGTCTGAGCCATTTGGCCCTATTGAGGCCGCAGCCACCTTCGAGTTGGAACCAGCCTCGGAAACGTTGGAAAAGTTGGCCACCATCAAGGAGGGTAAGACCGCCACTAGAGAAGTGGTTATAGGTCAACAGAACCAGGAAGAACGTACTACATTCAAGTTCATCAAGGCTAAGGCTGGAGATGTTGGTTTCCGTTATGGTGCCTCTAGAAGAGACAGAAAGAAGGACAGAGCCGTTGGGTTCAACAAGGCCGGTAAGATGGTGTACGTGTAACACCACCACATATTTATGCATCAAGCACTGTAAATAGCATATTCTTCATGTAAGTAATATTACTGATATTAGAAGATGATGATTTAGAACACGCTCGAAGGAGATTGTTGCTATAGTTGATTGTTTAATTACAAGCAGAGCAAAGATTACTCTCAATATTTCTAGACTGCATCTTCGGAGTACAGCATACTTTACTTACAAGCATCATGATTCAAACCCATACTTTAAAGTAAGTATATCTAACTGTAGAGAATATGTTGATAAGTTGCAGTAGTCAAAAAGTTATATATATTATATGTTTGTGTCTTTGCACGACCAAAAAAACACGTCTTTTGAAAAGAAAAATTTGAATCGAAACATAACACTGGTACTTACCCTACTACCAGGAAATTAAGGGTAATAGTCAAATGATGAAGTACTCGGTGATAGGTGTGCTTTTTGCATTGATTCAGGTGATTTATGGGTCTGCGTTGACTTTCACTTTGGGAGCTGACGAACGCTCGTGTTTCTATATTTTTACAGAGCAGCCCAACTCCCAGATCAGTTTCTACTTTGCTGTCCAGAGTGGTGGATCTTTTGACGTAGACTATGCCATCAAAAACCCCCGACACGAGGTCATTGTGTCTGAGAATAAGGAGAGACAAGGTGACTTTGTTTTCAACGGTGATGATGTGGGTGAATATGAATTCTGCTTCTTCAATAAGATGTCTACCTACGCTGAAAAGGTGATTGATTTCGAAATCAGATACGACAACGATGACGATGCCAAGAAGTTCCAGGCCCTGATGCCCGATCAGCCCCAAAACAAGCCAATTGCCCATGTGGAACTGATGGAAAACACTGTGAACCAAATTGACCAGAAGTTGGACGGGTTGATGAGAACCTTGCAATACTACAAGACAAGAAACAACCGTAACCAGGCTACTGTCAGATCTACTGAGTCTAGAATCTACTACTTTTCCATTTTCGAGGTTGCATTGATGGTTGGAATGGCTCTTTTGCAAATTGCAATTGTCCAATTGTTCTTTAAGGGTTCCAGAAAGCAATTGGTCTAGTCCTTTACTGTATACAAAAAGTCGCGACGCTGGAGTCTGTCGATCTAGTAGAGCTATATCGCATTATTTTATGATCTAAAGAGGTATCATAATATATTATTTTCGATTGCAACAGTGTGTAGTACGTAGCACGAGGTCGAAGAGTGTTGTATTTAACCTGGCATAAATACCATAGTATTGTGCTCTTAGTACCTAGAAAGGGTGATATACTCACTTATTGGACAATGATAGAGTGAATAAGTAGACGCAAGCATAAAAAGGGGTACAAGTTAGCAATACTTCAATGGAGTTCATTGTTAGAAAAAACAATGAGCCCAAGCTATATTTAAGTAAGTGCGAGAAGGAAAGAGCCACGGTACTTAAATATTGCATTAATATAAATTCAGTATCATAGAGATTGAGATAAAGAGTTGTACGAGACATAATTGGCTATTTTTTGAAACATCTTCTGAAAACAAAAAATATCACAGTTGCAACTTAAGAATAGATGAGGCGTCTGAGTAGAACAATATACTATTGAGCTTGGTCTACCTAGAAACGATAATATATAGAAAAACTTGGCTTAATATACTAAATTCGTGCTAGTTACTTCTATTATAACATTATGCCCCAAATCAGACGAAATATTTCTCCAAAAAATAATATACTTTCACTACAAATCCTTTGGTTTCCTGCGGCTATAATATTCACAATGTCGTTAACGACTTCAGATTGATCAGCCTCTACCATCACGTGTAACTGTCTAATTTTAACGCTACATAACTTATAGTACACACCTACAACATGTAACACTGGATCAATTTAAGCCAACAGGATAGTGAACTAAATACGCGGAAAAATGCGTACTTCCATACTCATGAGCAAGAAGTGATTATACCTAGTGATGTTGCAATATTTTTAGTATTAAAAGCTACTGTTCCCTCCACCCCCTCGCCCGTCCCCCCACTGTCCACTCTTATCGCTGTACATAACGAACTACTGTAAAAGCAGGTGACAGCGATCACATGGTTGTTATCTGGTTACACAATGAGCAAAACAGGTATGCCCTTTTCCAGAATCACAGATGGGATATTCAATATGGGCTTAAAAGGTATTTTGTACGGCTTTACGGGCCACGATTGTAGTTTTAGAAACTTGGATGCTTTATGTGCCCTTGGAAGATACCATACTTTGATGGCGTTATGGTCATTGCAGAGATAATGTAAAACGCAGTAGGAACAGGAAATATTGGACCTTTGATTTCTTACATCAGAATCAAAGATAAAAAATTTTATTCTACATATGTAGAAAACACCTTCTGATTTTGGATTGGATTGACATCTCTTTTAACAATAATGGCAATTATCACTAATTGCCATACTTCTGCACTCTACCCGGCACAGTGGCAGAAGTCAAAGCACGAACCAATAATAAAAATTGGTCAATTTGTATCCGGTAATTTACGAATGCGGTAATAGAAAAAGTAGACGCATACATAGAAAATATCAATCAGTGAATTATGTGCAAAGACATTATACAGATATACACATCCAGTCCTTCCCATATTGTTTAATTCACGTATCTACATATCTATATAAACGTATATACATGCATGTATTTATACTTACATATATGCTTACATTCATATAAATATATGTATAATTCAGCATATACTCACATATAGCCATCCTCATCCGTCCAAGTGCATATCAGCAAGTGAACTAGGACGTGAACGTGAACATGAGCTTCTCCCATCCCCCAACGTTAGATGAGGGCAATCACAGTAAACGGAAACCTTCCATGTCCGAGGCGTTCGTCAACTCGTTCAAGGAGTCCAACGGCTTCGAGTTTGGTGGGCGAAGTTACGTGTCGTCGTCCATGATCCGCCAAAGCATATCGGGTGCCAGTTTTTCTCCTCAAGTCTTCTCAGGCTACGATGTCCACCAGGAGTCGGCAAACTTGGCTTGTATCGGCGTAACAGATGATAAAGATACCGAGTCATACGATCCAATTCTGGATAGAGGTACCCCAGATGCAGAAGCCATAGCAGAAGAAAGTGCCTCAAGGATGAGCACATCTCCTCCAATTGCCATAAGAGGCGGAGGCAGTGAAATGTCCATGAGAAAAGCTAGTGGGTCCAGAAAAGGTTCTCCTGGTCATTTTCCCAGCACAACCTCATACCAGGTACCCACTCCCCTGCCCGCTATCGGGAAGCAGTATATTCGGTATACTGATGAAAGCGATATCAATAAGCGCCCAATGGCATTGGACGAGGAATCCGCAATTGACAGTGCAACGCCTCTCCTTGCGGTTCCCAGTGATAGATATATGGATGGAACACTTGCTACTATTAATAGAGACCACAGTGAGCACATTCCTAGGAGTGGCCTTTTGGGAAAGGCTATGAAACCCTTGAAATTCATCCCAGCCGTTTTCTTGGGAACTTTGCTTAACATTTTGGACGGTTTGTCGTATGGTATGATCATGTTCCCAGTTAGTGAAGCAGTTTTCTCCAGCTTGGCTCCTGTGGGGCTCTCAATGTTCTACCTTTCTACGATTGTTTCGCAGTTGGTTTACTCTTTGGGCTTATCTGCCTTTGGATCAGCCATTGGATCGGAAATGATTGAAGTTACCCCCTTCTTCCACACTATGGCATTATCCATTGCGGCTGATTTTGGTTACAAGAACCAAGAGGGTATTTTGGCTACAACCGTAGTGGCTTACGCACTTTCATCTGTGGTAACAGGTTTAATCTTCTTCCTTTTAGGGAAATTAAGACTCGGTGTTCTTGTTGGTTTCTTCCCCCGTCACATTTTAGTGGGGTGCATTGGTGGTGTTGGATATTTCCTTGTAGTCACTGGTATCGAGGTTAGTTCTCGTTTGGAGGGTGGTGTAGAATACGATTTGGCTACACTCCAATATCTTTTCCAGAATCCAGTCACAATTTTGGAATGGACTATTCCTTTGGTGCTCACAGTCATTTTGGTACTCTTACAACACCGCATCAGCAACTCGCTTTTGGTGCCACTTTATTTCATTGCGGTGTTCCTCCTCACCCATGTTCTCATTACTATTGTCCCTTCATGGTCGCTAGAATCTGCTAGAGACTTAGGTTTCGTGTTCCCTGCGGTAGAAAGCGGTCTTCCTTGGTATGCTTTCTACGAACTCTACAAGTTTGGTCAAGTTGATTGGTGGTGTATTCTTAAGCAGATTCCCACAATGCTTGCATTGACCTTCTTTGGTATCTTGCATGTTCCTATTAATATTCCAGCCTTGGCTGTTACCGTGGGTATGGACCAGTTTGACGTTGATCGTGAATTAGTAGCCCATGGGTTTTCAAACGTTTTATCGGGTTTGTTGGGTTCAGTTCAGAATTACTTGGTGTACACTAACTCAGTGCTTTTCATGCGTGCTGGTGCTGATGATAGCCTTGCAGGTGTTCTTTTAGCAATTGCAACCGGAGGGGTTATGGTGGCGGGCCCTGTTGTTATTGGCTATATTCCAGTATGTGTTGTTGGTTCCTTGATCTACTTGTTGGGATATGAATTGCTTAAAGAGGCTCTTTGGGATACCCGAGGAAAATTGAAAAAAATCGAATATACCACCGTTGTGATAATCGTGGTTACAATGGGAGCATTGGACTTTGTATTGGGTATAATTGTGGGTATTCTTTTGGCCTGTCTTTCATTCGTCGTTGAAGCTGCAAGAACCCCTGTTGTTAGTGGTATTTACCGCGGGTCTGTGGTGAGATCAACTGTGGTGAGACATGTTAAGCAACAAGACTTCTTGAAGGATGTCGGGGACCAAATTTGCATTATCAAATTGCAGGGAACAATTTTCTTTGGCTCGATTGGCGGAGTTGAAACTACTATTCGTAAGAAGTTTGACGAACAGAGCTTTGAAAGACTTCCTATAAAATTCCTTATTGTGGATATGAAGAATGTTCAAAGTATTGATTTTTCGGCAGCTGAAGGGTTCAGAAGAATTTTGAATTTATTAAATGACTTTAATACTCAATTAGTTTTCTCATCTGTGTTTGAAGACGACGATGTCATTGTTGCATTGCGTGATGCGGGATTGTGGGACGGCGACAACGATATTAAGTTGTTCAACTCCTTAAACTATGCATTGGAATGGTGTGAGAATGCCTTTTTGCAGACTTATAAGTCGGTGCAGACTATCAAGAAGATCCCCGATAGTGGAAAGTCTTCAATGTCGAGGCACAACAGTCATTCGTCAAACTCACCAACGCCGGGAATAAATGTTATATCGAGCACTGGGTTAAACAACAGTTCTACAAGCTCTCCATCTTCTGGTGCACAGGTGAGACATTTTCTGAATGCATTTACTGTGGGAACTCCACGGACTAATCAAGTGTTCCAAGCTGCGGCTCGTACTGTAAGAGATGAACAGAAAATGCATAGCCGGTATATGCCCAACTCTAACGCAATTTCTCCCGACCATTCATTCAAGAAACAACCATTACCCCTTATCATGATAATCTTCCTGGGGGTTAGCAACAAGGACGAGGAATTCTGGTCACGGGCTACCAAGTACTTTGTCAAGGAGAAGATTCCTATCGACTTTGAGTTCTACAACACCACCAGAGATGCACCTGCGCTTTTTATAGTGGAAAGTGGGTTCATTCGCCAAGTTGTTGAATTTGAGAATAGTGAGGGAAAAGAGATCCACAGTTCCATTTTGCCTATGACTGCTTTTGGAAACTTGTTCCCTGAGAGCGAATTTAAGAGTGCTTCATACACAACTGTCCAAGACTCGGTGGTGTGGAAGTTGCCCCTGGACAAATTTCCTGAACTAATTAAGGCTCCTGGAGGGGCTGAACTATTCCAAGAATTGTGTCTCATCCAGAACTATATTCTAAGCGAACGTTTTGATGCATTGGCTTCCAATATTCTCATTACGGGATGAGAGGGAGGAATTTGTGGAGAAAGCGTGGAGAGCATTTATTTTTTTAAAAAAATGACATACCCCTAATTTACACACTATGTGGAATACATCTTGACACTTAAATGATATAACAAGCATTTCAACTTAATAGCATAAGAAATAAAATGCTGTACATTTTAAACGATGTTACACATATTATACCGTATTAACTACATGACTCTGATGTAATCTCATGTAAATAATTCCTTGATAGTCAGATTTAGTAATTGATAATCTTATCTGGTGTGGTTATTTAATTTGGTATATTCTTCTTGATCAGAACTAATTGGCAATAGGTTGTTGCTTATATATAGTTTAAGGCCTGAAGATGGTGCATATCCTCTTAAGATACAATTTTATGATAAGTTTAGAATATTCTTTATCATTTCTTTAACATAAATTTTATTTACCAGCAGACCCCCCATTATACCATTTACTATTATACCATTAGAATATCATTCCATTATTCCACTATACCGTTTAGCCCAACGGTGACTTCCCACGTGATAAGATAAAACCCAAACCATATCCATTGAGATGTGGCGCTCCCCACCAGGATCACTTATCGTTGGAAAGATATAAATCCAGGGATCTGGCCGAAAACGGATGTCTTCGTTATCTTAATTCTACCATCCAGTATTTAGTTACTGATAGGTAATACTAAGAGTATTAGTGCGATCAGGATTGATTTGCCACTTGATTGCGATCAGTTTGCTTTGAATTGCCCTTAATATTAGATTGCACCTGTTACTATAGACAGACTTATTAAACGATGGTGTCTTTGAAGAAGGTAGTACAGTGTGCTTTGGTTTCGACGCTTGTAGCACCTGCTGTTGGTCTTTCCTTTATCCCTCAATTCAATCGGTACGTTTCACAAGCAGTCAAGGTATTCCTGTTGGCTGAAAGTGCTTCAGAGTGGACTGTTGCGTTCCCTGGTAACGATAAGGACGAAAAACCAGTTCCTGGGGATTCTCCCATCAAAAACTGTGATGCAAGCGTAGAACAGTTGTTGACATTGCACAGCGTTGTGGTTTCTCCCAATCCTCCTGAAAGAGGGCAGAACTTGACTTTTATCGCCAAGGGATTCTTGGAGAAGCCTATCTTGGAAGGAGCCTATGTGGAAGTTGATGTTAGATACGGTTTCATCAAGTTGGTTCACCAGACCTTTGACTTGTGTGAGGAAATTACTAAAGTTGACTTGACGTGCCCTGTTGGTGCTGGCGAACAGGTGATTGTCAAGGAAGTGGAGATTCCCAATGAGGTTCCCCCAGGCCAGTACATTGTTAATGCCAGAGCTTACACCAAGGACGACGAGTTTATTACTTGTTTAAGTGCTGTTATTGATTTCCCTCCAGCTTAGAAAAGGAGGAACTCATCTAGGTATTGATGCCCACTTGAATCTTTCATTGTTGGTGAGGCATTCCAGGTTATTTCCTGATCTCCTATAATTATTTGTTGTTTCTTGCATTAGATATGTCCTCTTCTTGCTACAGCCGTGGCTTCTCTTACAATCTTTGAAGTTTTACTAATTGGCAAATTGTAGAGAGATGTACTGTACTAAACTTAATTATCGGGTACCCGAAAGTCTTTAAATGAATCAATATTCAGATACCATTTAAACTAACTTTTTTTTTTAGCTTATCTACACCTTCCATCCTGAAGATGGTAGCATTCTCATGATACATAACTGCTTTAAAAGTCTTGTGTATACGGAAACTACCACCCCATAATGCCCCCTATGATAATACAGTGTTGTTATAGGACATCGGGTGCTACCTTCTGATCTGGAAATGAAAAAAGCTGGGGAAAATTCTGGACATACTTTGGAGTCAAATACCTAATACTATTTTTACTCTATTTGTCTTTCCATAATATCGATAAATCCTATAAAACTTGGCATTGTTGTACTTCTCGTTAGTATATAGGAGTGCCTTGATCCTTTTTTACAATAGTCTGGGCTAAAGAATCAGATTTTGTCATGGAGTTCCGAGATACTTTCTCTGTTCAGGTGTTTTTCATCATCCTAAGAGAGACACTAGAAACTGCAATTATTATTAGTGTGCTTCTCCTGTTTATAAACCAGGGACAGCAACAGGTGGCCCGGCCGGATTCTGAAGTTAGAGCTTTAAAGTTACAAGTTTGGGTGGGCGCTTTAGCTGGTCTACTTGTGTGTTTTTTCATTGGCATTGGGTTCATCGCGGCTTTCTACATTGTGGGAAAGGACTTATGGTTCTACGCTGAACGTCTATGGGAGGGTGTGTTCTGTCTTCTAAGCAGTGTCATAATTACTGTCATGGGGATCGGCTTGCTTAGAATCAATAAGGTGATGAAAGTAAAGTGGTATATGAAATTGGGCCACGCTTACGAAGCCGATAGTACACTGCAGGGAAGAAGTATGGCAACTGATTTCACTGGCCTAGATGAATTGGATCCAGTTGATCCCAGCGCGGCTGTATCCGGGACAGTAGCTAGAGGCAAAGCCGGTGGTCGGAAACTGTTTGGCAAGAAGTACTATCTTGCGATTTTACCCTTGATGACAACCCTTCGTGAAGGATTGGAAGCTGTGGTATTTGTGGGAGGAGCAGGGATGACTCAGAGCGGGCTTTCGATCGTCAATTCGATTGTGGCCGGTGTGCTCTGTGGCAGTGTCATTGGGTACTCTTTGTACAGAGGGGGGAATAAATTGTCATTGCAATATTTCTTGATTTTATCTACTTGCTTCTTGTACATTGTGAGTGCTGGATTAATGAGCCGTGGAGTGTGGTTTTTAGAGTTGGAAAACTTTGTTCAAAAATGTGGAGGTGTAGATGTCAGTGAAAGCGGCAGTGGACCTGGTTCCTACGATATTGGCAATACTATATGGCACGTCAATTGCTGCAACGGGTTGCGAGATGGTTGGTGGATGGTGTTGAACGCCTTGGTGGGCTGGACTAATACTGCCACATATGGCAGTGTTGGAAGTTACGGTGCATACTGGTTGTTTGTTATAATATGGCTTGAGTTGAAGTTGTACCAGGAAAGACATGGTTACTTGCCACTTATACCCCTTAAATGGCAGTTGAAACAAATAGCCAAACGGCATAAGATTCTCACTGCCAGAAGAAACATCGCACTCACCCAGAACACCGTAAACTACCGCAGTGGAGAATACAGACAGTCGTTAGACGGGAAGACGACATCAGAAGGTGATGCAGGTGAACCGTTGACTCGTTCCGAGCTTTTGGAGGGCTGGCAACAACCAGAAGCACAACTGCTGTCAATGTCCTCTTCAGTACACGGTCAAAATACTACAATAACCATTGGTTCGAACGGAGTAGGACAAGCCAGTGTTCCCACCCTTGAATACGAATCGATTAGAAGTTCCAGCGAGGAGTCGGAAGCATTAGCGCAATCGACAACTTAGTTCATATTGATAGTACATAAATAACTATGCATATCTTTAATTAAATTATATGATTTCCTAGTGTTTAAGATTATGTATAATTGATTACATATTTGATTACGTATTTGTGTACAGTTATCACACAATCACAAATATTACATTAAACGAGGCGCCGTTATGGTAGCGCTTTTGATGTTTCAAGTTGCGATGAGTTTTCCGTTTTAGGCAATCAATACTCTGGTTAACCCAATGTAAGACTTTGCGTTTATCCAATCATTATAATTGACCAATCGGATTACATAAGAGGGTACCTTGCCGATTGGCGGCAGACTTGGACCATACCCAAGGGCAATTCTTTCCTATCTGAAATACTGGGGCCCTCGGTAGAAGGGATACATAGGGAGAGTTATATTCTGTGGTAATATAATGAGAAGGAGATTCAGAAAGGGATGAGGCTGATAGGAAGTGCCAAAGGCCGAAAGGCCGAAAGGAACGATCGTATGAAAAATTTCAACGGCGGTAGCGAGCGATGGAACTGAATGTGGTAAAAAGGCCCTGCCAATAATAATCAAGTAACGCCAGCAACCAGACCCAATTTTCAGGTGTAATGCAGACAACGCGTTGCAAAGACTCCTGGGAACTCATTGTGATATCTGTAGTATAACTTGGATCCATTGTAAGTATTTTTGTTGACATTGGTATGGTATTGTACTAAGCATTTCTGGGCTTGACAAAACAAGTGCCAGATGGAAATGCAAGATGGGTGCACAGGAACAAATTCTTAGCCGTGCTGTGGCAACAGGAAAGGTCAATCACTGTGAATAAATAGGGTATACGAAGTAGTGATATTGCAGTTATGTAATGCGATGTACGCATAATTGTATGATACTGTAATAATGTAGGTGTAGAAGCAAAGGGTGAATAAAGTACGCGTATTTAGAAATTATATTTTGCGACCATCTTACTCCTTTCCCAGTACAGTAGTACTGGAAATGAAATCAACATAGTACTATTTCATCTCCTGTGCAAGTATCGCTACCGTGGCACTTGTTGATGCTTATCACAGGAATAGTCCTTGCCTGACAGGTGACCAACAAACAATGTACTTGCTAAGTCAGAAAACACGTTCAAGGAGTCCATAAACAACTAGTAAGGCTTAGACAACGTTGTGCATCGTTGATTAATGATGGCTAGGTACACATGCAGAGACGTACACACAAACACAAATGCGGATCAATTGAACAGAGTAGACTATCTATCCGGTGACAGGAAAAGGTGGACAAGACATTGGTATTGAGTTTGCTCAGTTAATGTCTGTTGCGACTGATCAATTTTGGGATTCATGGTAGCGGAACCGCCAGGAACGATACATCTTCTATTAGTGCATACCATTGCTTAGGGCAGCACAGGAGTGTAGTAGGTAGGTACAGCCAAAGTACAGTACACGTACAATTTGAATAATACAGTATAAATACACTTTAAGTACAGTTCAAGGCCAAGAGAAGTATAACAGAAAGTGCAGTTTAAGCACTGATACAGCACAACGACTAATTCTGAGAAAAAATAATATAGGACTAATGGTCAGTAGTGGGTTCTACTCTGATGTCGCGGTTGATGTTCAAAACATTAGCTCAGGTCTGAGTAATAGTCTACATGTACGACTTCTGAGTGCTTCCTATCGTGGTATAATATGATATCATCAAATCCACTTCGTGCACTTTGACTTTTCTGCATATGACATTGCGATTTTGAACATTTCTCCGTTCAGTGTTTGCATTCACTGGGGTCCCCCCTTCTGGCAGAACTCATTTTGTATCTCGAACAAATTTTTGTATTTTTTAGGTGGATTTCTCTCTAGAGGGCTGATTCTGACACTTCCGTTTTGGTAATACACCGTGCACTACAAGAAACTTACTCGAAAGAACAGATACTCTGAGAGAAAAGAATCACAGGCTCACACCTACGCTCACACCTACATTCCCCAAAGCTACCACGTCCATTCGCCGCATATAAACCAGTGTAGCCTATGGAACTACATCACGACGCAGGCACTGCTGATCACGCAGGTGTTAATGCACCGCAAATCGTACACCAAAGTCCAGAATCCAACGATCCACAGCTTGCTCTGTCCAGCGAAGCGATCCAAGAATCTAATGATATCTTCAATAAAGATACTGACATTTCGCTTGTGAAAGATGCACATGAATCAAACAAATCTTTAGCCAAAGACGACGCTAGCCGTCTGTGGGCTCCGGCAAACGAGAGTACCCTACAAACGGCAAACAAGGTCATCCACGATCTAGAACGAAAGCTCTCCATCACGTCCACATCTTCCAACCTCACCCACATATCGCAGGCAAGCTCTGTAGTCATCGACCCGAAAATGGCAGGGGTGGGCAAGTCGCAGGTGCAATCGACGGTTCTAAACTACTTGAAGGATTCAACTTTTGATCCCAATACCTTATTTGATGAACGACATCATAAGTTTGTCACTAAATTCAATAAGGAATACTCCTCTTCTCCTTCTGCATCGCCTGTTCCGTCGTCTCATTCCACGGAGATCTTGGCTTCCGATCGTCAAACTGTGTCGTCTCCAATATCTGCATTTTCCAATAAGCATCATCTGGCATCGGGCGAAATGTCGTCCACATCGCCTTCGTCGTCTTCGCTATCGCCAAATTTCGTTTCCCCCTCGTCTCCAACACGCCAGAAAACTGCCAATATTGAGGAAGGAACGTTATTACCAAAATCGGTGTCTGTTTCGCCCTCGTTAACTGTAATGAATGTCTGTTCCCCCGTTTCCACTCCTTCGTCTTCTCCTCGAAGAAGTTCTCCCAGACCATCGCCTAGCAGATACCCCAGCGGATCTCCAAACAGATCTCCAAATAGATCTCCTCGTTCTCCACAGAGAAGGAAAATTCAGAACATTGATGGAACCAGACATCTCGGAAAGGATGATATACAAATGAAACATGTGCAGGGAGAGACTTTGCTTAGATCTCCAGAAGCTTACGAAACTATTTCGGAAATCGATTCCGTTTCAACCGACTGCAGTACTACTGAATCAGAATTTTTGCATCCTCATATCGATGTCGGTAGTTTTGATGATATAAACGACGATGATGACTATTACGACAACGATGAGGACGAAGAGGGTGTCATAGATGCTACGGATGATATGTTAATTCCTCCATCTCCTCCTAGAAGTCCACCCAGAGAAATAGACCCAGATATGTTATATGGATTATACGACTTCCATGGTCCCGACCCATCCCATTGTACTTTAAGCCGAAACGAACCAGTTATTCTTGTCAACGATCAGGATAACTACTGGTGGCTTATTCGAAAGTTGACCAAGTCTGAGAAGATTGCTCACCGCTTGAAGCATCGACGCGTTAGTGGATTTAACATAGACAACGGAACAAATGGCGAAACTAAAGAAGCGGGAGAACTTACCTCCGAGTATGATGAATTGGGCGATGAGCGTATATTATCAGATGATGAGGATGGAAAGACTGGGTTTGTGCCTGCCGAATGTTTAGAGACGTTTGGTGAAAGACTCGCTAGATTGAACTGCTATAAAAATGAAGAGATGGAAAAGAGTGGTGTTGATCTTGGAGAAAGTCAGCCATTAGGCACCCAAAGTAAGAAGATGACCAGCAAAACTGTCATGTTTGATGTTGAAGAAACTCCTAAACTTGAACAGGATAATAGCGATGATAATGAAAGTGATCAAGAATTCCCTACTGAGTTTTATGATCATGAGCAGATTACCAACTCATTGTTACAGCCACCAAAAGCACACAACAGAGATGATGACGAAAAGGCCTCCGAAGTACTCAGCGACTTGTACCCTGCAGATGTTAAACTCGTGGTGAATAAAAAGACGAAGCTGATATCGTCTCTGGTGGAGCCACAAGGAATTTCCAATAAATCAAGTTTGGTGGATACACCTTCGAGCATCATGGATCCAATGGGTGGTGTTCAGTCAGAAGATAACTTACCTCATCAATTGGAATCTCTAGCACGTCTAGGTAAGCACGATGACTGGAGTGATCTTGAGAAGCCTGCAACTCTGAATTATGTCGACGGTTCAATTGGATCATTTTCTCCTGACACCCCATCTCCAGAATTTTTCCAAAACAGATCCCCTCGGAATCCTATAAGTGAAAGAACAGCAACAGAAACAGATAGAGAAACAGATGAAAATGCGGCTAGTGTACTTGATAGTCCATCATCGTTATTAAGAAGGTCATTAATTCTTGATCGTTTGAATCAAGTTACTTCTGATATTCAGCAACTCCAGTTGAATGATTACGAAGCATTCAATGAACAAGATGAAAATATTTTGTTGCATTGGAATTCCAGCAAAGAAATGATTAACAAATCTGAAACTGCTGATAATGATCATGATGAAGGAGAAATCAAACTCTCAAGATTTAATCCGTATGTTCAAGCTGCTCTCGTGACCACTGAGTGTCCACTGCCATCTTCGTCCCCAAAGTTTGATTCTGAATTGCAGAATGAAGTTAATTCGGTATGTAAAACTGGTAACGATGAAGACGATTTTGATGAATGCGATGACGTGAACGATATTAGGGAAGACAATCACATATCAAGCGAAGTTATCACTCCATTAACGCTGACTAATAGTCTCACTATTGGAGTTAAATCTGGAAAGACTAATGTTGTTGGGTTGTCGTCTACTCGTGAGGATGATAGGGCTGGTCCATTCATGGGCAGATTGGATAGCACTCTGAGCTTGGAGTATTGCGACGACGAAGATGCCTATAAATTGGAACAAGATACTAATAACAAGGACATACCCATGGGAACCACTGACCTGGTGGTTGATTCCGCCACCAAATCCACAACACCTATTTCTGAAGATGCCATAGCCAAGCCACCAGTAGTTGTGGAGACTCCTATAGAGAAGAATATTTTGGCAGATGATGCCAATAGTTGGAAGGAGCTGACACCTGTAATTCGGGAAAGAGCACCCGCTGCAATTGCTTGTACCGAAGTGCTCCAGAATACTCTGGAAGCTACAGCCAGATACAGTCCACCCCCAACGGCTGAATCAAGAGAGTCTACTGACAGAAACGAAGATCGTGAAATTACCATAAATAGTAGCATTGATTCACTGATGGCAATGGGAACTGACGAAGAGGCGGGAAATGGACAGCCATTATCTATGAACTGTTTTAATCCAGTTGCGTTTGAACCGCTTCTTGAGGAACAAGAGACTGTGGTGCAGAGGTCTGGGGTAAGACAAGCAACTCCGCTTAGTGACAAGAGGAAGTCGAAACCTGTGCTTGATATGTTTGTTCCTGTGTTGGACAAGTTTGATGATTTGGCAAAGAAGTTGGCTGAGTTGGACGATCTTTTGTGATGGACACAGTTAGCATTTATGTAGTATAAAGAGCGGGCTTAATAGGACACTGTATTTTTAAGTTAATTCGGAAGCAAACTTGTATTAGTGTATTTGTATGTTTATTCGGAAGCAGACTTGACAAACCTATTAATGTAGTAGGACAAACAAGTATGTAATAGAATGGCAAATCTAGGCTAATAGTTATCTCTAAAGTATTATAGTTACCCTAGGGTATTATAGTTATCTCTACAATATTATAGTTATCTCTACTGTATTATAGTTATTTCTAAAGTATTATAGTTATCTCTACAATATTATAGTTTATTACTACAATATTATAGTTATCCCTACAGTATTATAGTTATCCCTACAGTATTATAGTTTATTACTACAATATTATAGTTATCTTTTAGTTCTAGGGTGCTTCCCTAGTTCGTCTTAGGAGCAGTCTTGCTTCTCCCTTTGGTAGCCTAGTTTTACACAGGTTATGTTTCTTTAATTATTATTCGTATTCTTGCTCTGAATGTAGCCACAAGTATAAAGGGGACTGTCCAGAACGCTGTTTGAACTGTACTATTCTTGTTTCGTAGGCTGGATATACATATCGACCCACGCCTAAACCGATCATTATCTCTACATTATTATAGTTATTCCCACAATAATGTAAGGTAAACCACCACTATACCACAGATACAACCCTATGCAACCCCATACTATCCCCCCATCATGGCCTGACACAAAATGCTGTGATGATGTAGTGAAAAATTCGCATCTTCCCTTAGAAAAAATTTGGCAATAGTGTGTTTGCCTAACACTATAACATACTCCCTAGTGCTTTGAGTTCAGGAACTTATCAGGTTGCCAGGGGCGAACGAAGGATCCGTGAGGAGCTGCAGATTGTTGGTTCGTACGGGTGTACTTATTTTCTTTTTGAATCCATTGAGTTTTCTGATCTCCGCGTCTGTTTGTGGTGAGCCATAAAAAGATCCCATCCTGCGGTTTGAAAACGATCCAGATCCATTATCCATTGTCCGTTTATATCGTATTTGTTCAATAGAGTCGTTAGTGTACGTACGTGGACGGCCTGCCTTTACTTGTGCCATTAAAGTGTTTCTGTTCTTATTGTTGTTGTTGTTGTTGTTGTTGTTGTTGTTGTTATTGTCTTAACTAATACTCACATCCATTTTCCTTATATATTTTCGAATTCGCAATGTCTTCACTGTGGACTCCTAATATGGAGTCGCTCCAAGTACTCAAGTCGATTTTCGAAGGAATCGTCACTAATGTCAACCAGGGAGAGAACTTCCAGGCGTTGCTCCACGCGCGTGAACAGCCAGAGTTTGAGAACTACTTGATCTACTTACTTGTGTTGGATCATTCTTCAAGGGCAGACGTGAGAGCTGCAGCTGGTACTAACTTAAAAAACTGTATTGTCCAAAGCAAACGCAACTACGGCCAAAAGTTGTACCAACGCCACTTTGTGTTGGAGCACATTTTGGACGGTTTGTACGATAACGACAACTTGGTGAGAAATATCACAGGGAATGTTATCACCTCGCTTTTTTCGCTTTACGGCATAGAAGGATGGCCTTCGGCATTGCCTAGACTCTTGGAAATGGCTGATATTTCTTCAACTAGCAACGGCCACTCAGCAAACAATGCCAATGCTTCGACCCAATTAACTCAGGAGGCAGCTATTGGTGCTCTTGCAAAGATATGTGAAGATAGTGCCATTTACTTGGACCACGAATACAACGGAGAAAGACCGCTTAACTTTATGATAGCCAAGTTTTTGCATTTGACTAAGAATCCCGAAAGCAGTACCAAAGTGAAGGCTTTAGCAATTCACTGTATCAACCAATTTATCCCTTTGAAGACACAATCGTTTTTGGTCCATTTGGATGAGTTTTTACTGAATTTATTTACGTTGGCAAACAGCCTGGATCCAGAGATCTGCAAAAATATATGTGTGGCATTCTCCAATATTCTCGAAACCAGAGCAGACAAGTTGATGCCTCACTTGGACGGTGTTATCGATTACTGTATTCATTTGATGAAGGAAGGTGCAGCCCAAGAAGAGGTCTCATTACAGGCCTGTGAGTTTCTTCTCACGTTATCTTCAATTGCTAACTCGGACCACTATACTACGGTGATTGGCCCCAAATTGCCTATTATTATCCCACTCTTGTTGCAAAATATGGTTTACTCCGCTGATGAAATTGCAACAATTCGTATGTTAGATGAAAGAGACGATGCCAGTGTGGCTGACAGAGAAGAAGACATTAGGCCGCAGAATGCTAAATCCAAGGAAACGCACAAATTGGGGAAATCCTCTAATGGAAACGGTAGATCACAAGCCAACGGTTCCAAGCGCCAAGATTATGATTCGGAAGACGATTCAGACTACGATGATGACGATGATGATGATGAAGATGATGATATGGAATTGGAGCAATGGAGTTTACGTAAATGTTCAGCCAATACTCTTGACATTTTGTCGAATAATTTGCCAGCAGCTGTGTTGGAAGCAACATTGCCCATTTTACAAGAAAGAATTTTATCAAATGGGTGGACAGTGAGAGAGGCAGCTATTTTGGCCTTTGGTGCTATTAGTGCCAGCTGTATCGAGTTGTGTCGTGATAAATTGCCAGGCTTGGTTCCATTTCTCGTTGATCGATTGCAGGATCAAGAAACAAGAGTCAGATGCATTACCTGTTGGACATTGTCTCGTTATTCCACTTGGGTGTGCGAGGAAGCCCACGAAGGGGGTCAGTATGCCAATTACTTTCAGCCTACTTTCCAATCCATTATAACTTGTGTTTTGGATAGAAAGAAGGTAGTTCAGGAATCAGCTTGTTCCGCATTGACCAGTTTCCTTGAAGAAGCAGACACAGGTCTTCTTCAATCGTATATTGCCCCTCTTATGGAGCAATACTCCAGATGTCTTCAATCGTACCAGAGAAAGAACTTGCATGTTTTGTACGATAGTATTTTAACCTTCTTTGATAAGATGGGATATGATGTCTTGGCTGTTAATCAAGACGCTGTTAACATATTATTGCCCCACTTGTTTCACAAATGGGAAGTGTTGGAAGATCAGGACGAAGCACTTTGGCCCTTGTTGGAATGTATGGCTTCGATTGCGGCGGCTATGAAGGATTTGTTCACCCCTTATGCTCTTCCTGTTTTCCAACGTGCGTTGAAGATTTTGGCAAACACCATTGAATTAGACCAGCGTAGTCAAGTTGATCCTATGGTTGAGGCACCAGACAAGGATTTCATTGTTACTTCTCTTGATTTGATTGACGGGTTGATACAAGGATTTGAATACCATTCTCCAGAATTGCTCAAGCGTGATAATAATCTTAACTTGATGCAATGGGTTATACAGTGTTTGGAAGATACTAACTCCGATGTCAGACAATCAACTTATGCATTAATTGGAGATTTAGCAATATATGCTTTAGATTCCACCATCAAGCCTGATATTCAACTGATACTTTTGTCAATTGGTAACGAGATTCATAATAAGTCATTTGGTGCATATTCAGTTTACAATAATGCCATTTGGGCATTGGGAGAAATCATCATGAGATTGCCACACGAAGAAGCCAAGCCATATTTGTCTAATTTGATCAACTTGTTAATTCCGGTGCTAAACAGTACCGACTCCCAGCAAGCTGTCTTAGAGAACGCCGCTGTTTGTCTCGGGAGAATGGGTTTGGCAGGAGGTGCCGAATTGATTGCACCCAGATTACCTGAGTTCATTGTCCCATGGTGCTCTAACATGTTATACTTGGAAGAGAATGACGAGAAGGAAAATGGGTTCCAAGGCATGATAAGCATATTACAGGTTAATCCTGACCACGGGTTGGGAGGCATATCGAATCAACAGGGCAAGAATAATTTAGCAATGTTCTTATTATGCATTGGTCACTACCAGGAGCCTTCGGAAACCTTGAAGTCGTTATTCCACCAGATGATGTCGAGCTACAAGAGCGTGTTGGGAGACGACGTTTGGAATGGACAGATTATGGGGAATTTGGATGGTGATTTGAGACAGAGGTTGCATTCTATTTACGGTGTTTAAGGGGAATGGTTAGAGGACTAGCCATGGCATTAAAGCGAGAGAAGGATACGGTGATTTCTTTCTTTCTTTCTTGTTTGGAATTAGCTGTGAATTGTTATTCCAACGTGTATTTTATTGGGGGTCATTATGATAGATAGTTCCGTGTTACTCGTATATAGATTATTCCATAAGTATGGTAGTACATTCAGCTGAAGTGGTAAATAATGCCGTGCACATTTTACACTCTTATTCAATTATAAAATGCACGCTATTCATTATTAAGCTTATTTCCTTATTTTAAACCAGACCTAAGCAGAGCACCTGTAATGGATCCAAAAGAGGATACAGTAGTGTCGTGATATGTCAACAGACGTATATTTTGTTTGTTACACTATATTATCTGTATGTTGGCCCTCCTAAGTATAAAAGGATGCCGAACCTGAATGTTTCATTACATTCATTATATTCATTATTATATTCATTACATTCAACACATTCATTACTATACATCACATTCGTACATTCATTACTATATTCATTACAGTCATAATTATATTCATTACATTCATTACTATATTTCTCCACTCCCTGATATCCCCATATTATTACCTACACTTCTCATCGTCAACATAAAGGACCTCATTCACCAACGTCATAGGCATGTCCCATACACCACTAGGTGCCTTATCTATGTACTCCACTGCTCGTCGTATCCTTAGTTCGTCACTAAGCTCCTCTGATCCTATTATATACGCAAACTCATCCACAAAGTTGGTGATAGAATCAATGGGCGGCGTAAGAACCTCCGTGTTGTACATGGCCAACATCAGATAAGTGAACAACATCGCCATTAAGAACCAAGCCGGAACTGCCTTGGACCAATACCGATCGGGATAGTAGTACAACCCCAATCGGTCCTGGAGTACCCAATCGGGCAATGTAGCCCAGCACACGTAGACAAAAAGGGCAATTCCGCTGAGCACATAGATGAAGAATCCCTTGTATTCAGCATACAGAGTTCTGTTGGTGAAAACAGTTACATCCGAATGCAAAGCTAAGGAATCGTCCTGAGACGCCGTTCCACCGCCTGCTAGCGGCCGCTGAAATGACGGAGTAGATCTGTTCCCCATCAATGACGGGAGCAACCGCAAATGGAGCGACGACATGCAATAAGGGTCGACTGAAGATCCTAAACCCTATGGTTATATCTATCTATAGAATAACACTGAGGATCTGTAGATCACGTTCGCTATTTTTCTTGTATGGTAGCACAGTCTTCCGGGTAACGGCTGAAAATTTTTCATCCCAAAACGGCAATGAGTCAGAACCGAGCGCTAACCGCGATGTGCAATCAGTTCCTCCAACCGTCGATCACAGAAATATATAACGGCAGAAAATTTTCAGCCAACGATTCTTCTCTCTTTCTTTTCTTGCTATTCTACTTTTCCCATCTTTTTTTATTTCTCACTCCTAGAGGTTACACTACTCGTATTCGTTGGCTGCATTGCATAAGCAAATCCAATGATGCAGATAAGTACAGCATTGAAGGGAGCATTGTCTCTCGGTTGGAAGGCCCGTGCCAGTTCCAGATGTCTTTTGGGAGGACGCAGGGCATTTTCCATGGCACCCATATTACGTGCCAAAGAACCAGTCTACGAGGGTGCTGGTTTGTTACTGTCGTTCCAAGACGAGCATAGCGCCAACCAATTGGTTGAAGTGAGCAAAGTGTTGGTGATTGGTTCCGGGGGTTTGTCTATTGGCCAAGCCGGTGAGTTTGACTATTCAGGGTCGCAGGCTATCAAGGCTTTGAAGGAGGCCAACAAGCAGTCGATCTTGATCAACCCCAACATCGCCACCAACCAGACGTCGCACGCATTAGCAGACGAGATCTACTATTTGCCTGTGACACCCGAGTACATCACGTACATCATAGAGCGCGAAAGACCCGACGGGATCTTATTGACTTTTGGGGGACAAACTGGGTTGAACGTTGGTGTCAAGTTGGAGAAGATGGGTGTTTTCGACCGGTACGGCGTCAAGGTCTTGGGTACTCCCATTTCTACGTTGGAGACCTCGGAAGATCGTGACCTCTTTGCTAAGGCATTGAAGGAGATCGACATTCCTATTGCCGAGTCCATTGCTGTTGATACTGTTGACGATGCTCTTGCTGCCGCCAGAGAAGTCGGTTACCCTATCATTGTTAGATCTGCTTACTCCTTGGGTGGGTTGGGGTCTGGTTTCGCTGCTGATGAAGATCAGTTGAGAAACTTGGCTGCAACTTCATTGTCGTTGGCTCCACAAATCTTGGTTGAAAAGTCCTTGAAGGGCTGGAAGGAAGTTGAATATGAGGTTGTTCGTGACAGAGTCGGAAACTGTATCACTGTGTGTAACATGGAGAACTTTGACCCCTTGGGTGTCCACACCGGTGACTCGATTGTGGTGGCTCCATCGCAAACCTTGTCTGACGAAGAGTACCACATGTTGAGAAGCGCTGCTATTAAGATTATCAGACACTTGGGAGTTGTGGGTGAATGTAACGTTCAGTACGCTTTGCAACCAGACGGATTGGACTTCCGAGTCATTGAAGTCAATGCCCGTTTGTCTCGTTCCTCTGCCTTGGCCTCTAAGGCTACCGGTTACCCATTGGCCTACACCGCTGCTAAGATTGCCTTGGGCTACACTTTGCCTGAATTGCCTAACCCTGTCACTAAGACCACCTCTGCCAACTTCGAACCCTCTTTGGACTACATGGTCACCAAGATCCCAAGATGGGACTTGTCCAAGTTCCAGCATGTCAAGAGAGACATTGGCTCCGCTATGAAGTCTGTTGGTGAAGTGATGGCAATTGGTAGAAACTTTGAAGAATCATTCCAGAAGGCTATCAGACAGGTTGACCCATCATACATTGGTTTCCAGGGCGACAAGTTCGATAACTTGGACGATGTTTTGTCTAACCCCACTGATAGAAGATGGTTGGCTGTGGGACAAGCTCTTTTACACGAGAACTACACTGTTGACCAGGTCCACGAATTGTCCAAGATCGACAAATGGTTCTTGCACAAGTTGATGAACATCGTCAACATGTACAGAGAATTGGAGGAAGCCGGCTCTTTGCTGAACATCAACAGTGACTTGATGAGCCGTGCTAAGAAATTAGGTTTCTCCGATAAGCAAATCGGTTTGTCTGTTGGAGCTAAGGAATTGGAAGTCAGAGCCGTTAGAAAGTCATTTGGTATCACTCCTTTCGTTAAGAAGATCGACACTTTGGCTGCCGAATTCCCTGCTAACACCAACTACTTGTACACCACTTATAACGCTACTTCTCACGACTTGGACTTCAACGACAAAGGCACTTTAGTTCTTGGTTCTGGTGTGTACCGTATTGGATCTTCTGTTGAATTCGACTGGTGTGCCGTTTCTACTGCCCGTGCATTGCGTGAATCCGGTCACAAGACTATCATGATCAACTACAACCCCGAAACTGTCTCCACTGATTTCGACGAAGTTGACCGTTTGTATTTTGAAGAATTGTCCTTGGAAAGAGTTTTGGATATCTACGAATTGGAAAACTCCAGCGGTGTTGTTGTTTCAGTTGGTGGTCAATTACCTCAGAACATCGCCTTACAATTGCAAGAACAAAACTGCAATGTCCTTGGTACTAATCCTGAAGATATTGACAAGGCTGAAGACCGTCATAAGTTCTCTCAAATTTTGGACTCTATTGGAGTCGATCAACCTCAATGGAAGGAATTGACCTCTATTGACGAAGCCGAGAAGTTTGCTAACGAAGTTGGTTACCCCGTCTTGGTCCGTCCTTCTTACGTTTTGTCTGGTGCTGCCATGTCTGTTATTAACAGCAAGGCTGAATTAGATGCCAAGTTGTCCAACGCTGCTAAGGTTTCTCAAGACCACCCAGTTGTCATTTCTAAGTTCATTCAAGGTGCTCAAGAAATTGATATTGATGGTGTTGCTTCTCAAGGTACTGTTTTGGTTCATGCTGTTTCTGAACACGTTGAAAACGCTGGTGTTCACTCTGGTGATGCTACCTTGGTTCTTCCTCCTCAAAACTTGTCTCCTGTGATTATGGCTAGATTGAAGGAAATCGCTGATAAGGTTGCCGAGGCCTGGAAGATCACTGGTCCATTCAACATGCAAATCATCAAGAACGACAGAGACGGTGAATTGGACGATACTAACTGTGAATTGAAGGTCATTGAATGTAACATTCGTGCTTCTCGTTCCTTCCCATTTGTTTCTAAGGTTTTGGGTGTTAACTTCATTGAAGTTGCCGCCAAGGCTTTGTTACAAGAAAATGTACCTGCTCCTGTCGATTTGATGGCTGGAAAGTTCGACAGAGTTGCCACCAAGGTTCCTCAATTCTCATTTACCAGATTGGCAGGTGCTGACCCATTCTTGGGTGTTGAAATGGCCTCCACTGGTGAAGTTGCATGCTTTGGTAAGGATGTTGTTGAGGCATACTGGACCTCTATTCAATCTACCATGAACTTCAATGTTCCCAAGCCCGGCACTGGTTTGTTGTTTGGTGGGGACATTTCCAACGCTAAGTTGGGCCATGTTGCTGGCACTCTTTCTGGCTTGGGCTATGACTTCTACACTGCCTCTCCTGCTGTTGCCAACTACTTGAAGCAATACGTCTCTGAGCCAGTTGACGTCATTGAATTCCCCAAGACTGACAAGAGAGCCTTGAGAGAAATCTTCCAAGACAAGAAGATCTCTTGTGTTATCAACTTAGCTCGCGCTAGAGCTGAAGACTTGTTGGATGAGGACTACGTCATGAGAAGAAATGCTATTGACTTTGCCATTCCTTTGTTCAACGAGCCTAACACTTCAGCCTTGTTTGCTCAATGTTTGAAGGAGAACATTACCAACAAGCAAGACTTCAGCGAGTTACCCTCGCACTTTACCATTCCTAGCGAAGTCAAGAGATGGAGCGAGTTCATTGGCGGCAAGCCCGTCTAGTCGCCTCTCCTGACATCTTTATCTTTATGTACTAAATCTGGGAAATGCTTTTAACGACTACTGTTATTTAATTAATATTACACTTATCATTAGGTCATGGGCAGATTCCGAGAATCTGGATCGCGTAAATTTTTACTTTATTTTCTTCAGGCCATTACGCCAAGATAAACTCAAATGCTGACACATATGCATTATTTCTAGCACAAGTGCGGGGAGGATACACCGCATTTGACTGCCAAAAGATGTTTTATCGGATCCATCAGATTATCCGTTGGTTGGAAGCGCTGTTGGCGACGTAAGAAATTTAAATAGAAAATATCATTTTTCGAGATTTATGTCTCAGAATAGCATCCCCGGATAAACCATATATTGTTGGATATTGCATGCCTTCATAAGTAGGTAATTCTATGATAGGCACTATAAATTTTCAATTTTTGTCTTAGATTACTGTTGTCATCTGACTGCAATGTATACAGAATAACAATTAACATTGGATGCAGTAAAATGGTTCAAATGGTTTGGTGGAGGCTTATCGAGCGTCACTAGTGATGCCTTAATTCTGGTGTCACTGGCACATCGATCTTGTCTTTGTGCATGGGCTAGGGTCCCTGTGCCATCGAAGAAACCATTGTTACAAAAGGACCATGCATACTCTAAATATTCTTGACTTCTGCCGTGATCGGCTTTCCTGTCGCCTGTAGAATTATATGTGGGTTACTCTCAATGGGGCAAGGAAAATCGGGCTTTTGAGAAACTCCGATGTAGGGGTTCTATACATTGGTGCCCCTGTGGCACAGTGGGCGCCTTCATTAGGGATGTAGGGAATGTCAAATGCCGTGTCACATCGATTTTCTCCGTTATTCCGCAAACCCTGGAAGCATTCAACCTATAAGTAGTTGGTGGGTTGCATTCATTGCAGAGATGGCAACAAAGAAACCAATCGCCAACAGTTATGGCTATGGCTGCAAATACTTCGGAAGAACAAGCGAAAGGCGAATATGCACAAGAAACGAGCAGCGACTCGCATCGGGATCTTAACAGCGGCCGTATTCAAATCGGTTTTGTTGATGAAAACCATGTTGGGGAGCCCATGAAAAGAACCCGCAGCTTTATCCGTTCAACTACACGTTCGTACGGGATCCGGAAAAGTGAGCTTTTGGTGGAACAGTACTCGCATCCGGCATTAAAGGTGGTGTTGTTGGTATCAGTATTTTTCGTTTCGTATGCCTATGGTTTGGATGGTATGATCAGATACCAGTTACAGGCATATGCAACCAATAGTTACTCCCAGCACTCATTGTTGTCGACAATTAATGTTATCAAGGCCGTGACAGCAGCAGCTGCGCAACCTACATATGCTCGGTTATCTGATCGGTTTGGACGGTTAGAATTGACGATCGTATCTATCATTTTTTATTCTGTGGGTACAGTAATCTCGTCACAATCTTACGATGTACAACGGTATTCAGGAGGTCAGGTATTGTACCAGGTTGGATACACCGGAATTATCATTATGCTTCAGATTCTTCTTGCTGACTTCTCCACCTTGAACTGGAGATTGGCATGTTCCTTTGTGCCTGCACTTCCATTTATAATTAATACGTGGGTATCTGGAGATGTGTTGAATTCACTTTATCCAGCGAGATCATGGAACTACGGTATCGGGATCTGGGCTTTTATTTTTCCGTTGGCCTGTGTTCCTTTGTTGTGCTGCTTGGTCCATATGGAAATAAAGGCGAGACGAACAGATGCATGGCGCATCTTGCAGGAAGAACGAACTCGCTTCGCGTGGTGGACGTCATGGAAGAATAATATCATTGTTCAGATGGTGATCGAATTGGATCTCATTGGTATACTCTTGATGATAACTGTTTTCGGCTTAATCTTAGTACCACTAACCCTTGGGGGAGGAGTCTCATCGGAATGGAAAACAGCAAAAGTTTTAGCTCCCTTGATAATAGGAGTATTTTTTGCACCCATTTTTCTTCTCTGGGAAAAGAATTATGCGTCCTACCCAATTGCACCGTTTAAGTTGTTGAAGGACAGAGGCGTGTGGTCAGCTTTGCTCATAGGTATGTCTGTCAACTGGATCTGGTATATGCCCAACTCGTTTATGTACACAGTTTTGATTGTGGGGATGAGAGCTTCAATCAAAGCAGCAGCCAGAATTACTTCCTTATACTCATTTGTCTCAGTTATCACCGGGCCCCTATTGGGTTTGGCAGTGGCTAGATTCAAACGCTTGAAGCCATTCATTATGTTTGGTACCACTATGTGGATCATTGCTTTGGCTATTCTTTATGTCTTCAGGGGCTCCAACGATGGTATTGATTCGGAAAAATACCTCGACGGAGTAATTGGTGCATTGTGCTTAATGGGTTTCGGTGCCGGATTTTTCACTTATTCGACTCAGGTTTCCATCACTACTTGTACTAACCACGAGTATATGTCTGTCTTGCTTTCCCTCTACTTGTCATCATACAACATTGGTAGTGGCATCGGTGCAGCCGTTTCCGGTTGCGTCTGGACTAACAAGATGTATGGAGAAATTGTGAAGGAAATGAGCAAATTGGGCGTGGATACCTCTTTGGCAGTTAGCGCTTATCTGGCTCCATTGACCTTCATTGTTACCAATACTTGGGGAACTCCTGCAAGAAGAGCAGTTGTTCTAGCTTATGCTAATGTCCAGAGAATCTTGTGTTTGGTGGGACTTGTTTTATGTTTCCCCTTGTTCATTTATACTTTATTCTTGAGAGATCACAGATTGGACTCTGTTCAGTCGTTGGGGTTGAATCTGGAAAATCAAAAAGGTGATCATGACGATAAGCATCCTGAAGTTGTCTTGAATAACTACGATGACGATATTATCTACGAGAAGTTGAAATCGTTGTTCTCGCGATGGAAAAAGTAGATAACTAGTGTGATTAATGACAACTTATGGTTACAGCACAAAATTTACTTGAGCTGCAGTTGTAGAGGAATAGCAATCTTTCATTAATAAAGGGATCATTTCATTTAAAGCCTTGAATTCATTAATATGTGAATATACTTCTCATAGCAAATCGTCATCGTCCTTGTCGACAGTATCTTTGATCTTCAAGAGCAATTGGGTCTTTAATCTGTCCAACTTGGAGAACTGGTCAAATTCAAACACCTTGTCTTGGAAGCTTTCTACGTCTCCCTGATCTATGGCCTCGAAAATCTCTCCGACCAATTTGTATTCTCTAGTAGATTCCCAGGTAGGTTCGTCGGCCAAGAAGGATTCGTTTCTCTTCTTGGCTTCAATTACATCATCCATCGCTAGCACACACAAAATTACCTTGAAGAAGTAGTCCTTCATACTGAATCTGGTCAAGTTGTTTCCCAACAGCTGCTTGATGACAGTATCATATAATTCCACTGCCTTCTTGTAGTCCCCAGATAAAGCACACAAGTCGGCACTCTTCAAATACGACTTGTTGCTCAAGGCCTCGGCACGGTCTGTCTGGAAGTAGTCCCCTGCTTGCTCGTAACTGGTGATAGCGTTCTCAGTGTCTCCTACACTCTCGTATAATTCCCCCAAGTCGCCCATAAAGTTGGCAGCTCTACGGAACTGTCCATTCTGGGTCAAAAAAATGTGCACAGCCTTCTTCAAGGCAGCAATGGCCTCTTGGGGGCTCACGCCCTTAAAGCACTTGTAGGCCTCGACCAAATGGTTGGCCACATCATTGTGGTTTCCCAAATTTTCCTGGATTTCACTGGCCTTGAGATATTGTTTTCCGGCAGAATTGAAGTCCTTATTCAAACGGTAGATGTTGGCTGCTTGCACGTAAAAGTCGGTGGCTTCCTCCAACCGGTACGAATTGGAAGATCCAGTGAACAACAGCATAAACCCAGATTGTGGTTTCTGCAAGCTTTCTGCTTGTGCTATCAACTGCTTTGGATCCGCCATTATGGTATTTGAAATGTGCTATGATCTCAACTGTAAACTTGGAACTACTCTATGATAGTATGGTTTCAGCTCCGAATATCGCAATCAATATCTGAAAAAAAAAAAATTTAAAAGAAAGGAGATTTCCTAATCACTTTATAGCGTCAGTAGCCTATGCTCCTGTACTTCAACGATAATATGAAGCAGTAGTTATTTGGCTCACAGAGCTAGTAGATTATATAGGGATTAAAGTTGGGTATATTATTTTGGCTTGCCCTCGAAAATCGTAGAATTGTTGAAGTGCGGGTAACCCCAAATTCGAGCATGTTTACAAATATACATATAGCGATAATATATTTCTATATTATTTATACTTTATTTCTTTGCAATTTATATTTTAGGTTGATCTACTTATAGTGGTCCATTGGCTTGGGTGGCCAGTATGAGTAATGTGGAAAGAGTTAGGTATCCGCGCATGCGGGCATTGTGTGGAAAAGCGATGATGCAAGTGATAAGCAAGGGACTTTCCATGGATAAGTTCATCAGTTGTTTCCCTACACTAGCGGAATCGCCTGAAGGAATGGAAGCTTTGCGGAATGCTCGTCAGCAGGTTGTCAGTTTCTGGACGAAGGCTGCAGAAAGCGAGTTTGAGATCATTTTCAAGGAACGAGACTTAGAAAGAAAACTAGACGAATTAGATGAAATAGTCCAATTGGCGAGACTCAACCGACAGCGGGATGTGGACCAGGCACTTGAGGTCGACAAATTGGGACCGTCAGACATCATTGAAGGCACTGTGGTGACTAAGAAAAAGGAGGCGATCGCTAACCTTGGAATAATGAAGCAACAGTTGGTTGAGGACAACAACGCGTTGTATAAGGAGTTGAGTGAGTTGGTAATAGAAGGAGAGGAGATAAGCGAAAGTATCGAGAATATGGTAGACTCGCTCCAACAAGAGGTGGATGTTCTCCGGAACCAGGGTCCCGACTTTAGCATCGATAATTTAGCTGAAATTTACAACGACAGCATATAAAAGGGAGGGTAATTTGGGTGACTAAATTACCCTATCAAGCTTAATGCGTATAGCGCAAATTTATTGTATTTATTTATAGTGTATTATTATGTACAAGGAATGAAATTATATATAACGTAGACTAGCATTTTTATTGCTCCATCGACAACTGCTGGATCTTCTCGTAATTCTGCTTGGCTAAAACGTTATATTCAGCAACTCTCTTGGACAACGCAACCAAATCATCCTTCTTCTTTTTCTGTTTCTCAGACAACTTGACCAACTCCTTGTCTCCAAACACCTTATAATCTTGCAAGTATTGGTAGCTGATGCTGAATTCGTGTGTAATCACATCGTCCGTCAATCCCAACCGTGATATCACATGGAAGTATCTTTCTGGATCATCCTTCTTCAAGTATCTCAACGTCAGCTGTCTCTGCTGCACCAATTGGTTCAATCTGGCCAAATGGCTCTTGTCCTTGAATGCTTGCTTCAAGTGATCCATTCCCAAATGGATCTTGGCGGTCATGATGGCAGCCTGTACTTCCGATGACCCGGTGTCACCGTTAAATCTCTGGAAATTTTCTCTGGCATACTTGATGGCCATGCTCTTCTTGTCTGCTTTGTTAGTGTTTCTGTTGTGCAAGATGGTTAACACCGCACGCTTCTTCTTCTCTTCCAATGCACGTACGCTTTCATACAATGCAGTGTTAGATCCGATCTTCTCCAAAGCGGCCTTTTCAGCCCCGTAGAGCAATTTCTCAGCTTCCTCTCTACTGAAACCCTGACCCAAGTTGGTGGAGTCCTTCAAGTACTGTCTCATACCCTGGATGAAAACACAGTTCTCGTTGCCTAGCACGGGGTCAACGCTCAAACTCAACGAGTTCTGCTGGTGCTGTTTGAGCGTATTGACGTCCTTGATGATTTGCTTCTTCAACTTCTTTTCCTTTCTCTTGAGAGCCCGAAGTCTAGATCTGCTGGAGTTGGCGGCTGGGAACTGTTTAGCTGCCAATTTGGGTGTTAAGGTCACTGCTGCGGCAGCGGAAGCAGACGCAGGAACCGCTTCGCTTAATGCGGGCCGCACGGTGGAAAACGCACGCAACCCAAACCCTAATTTGAACATAGTCTAGTAGCTGTTTTGAATCGCTGGTAGTATTCCAATTACTACTGTTACTTTACTCTGATCTTGTAGGTTGTATATTGAAAAATTTTCGAATATAGAGATTGCGACATTTCACCCAAAAATGTCGCCCGATTTGGGTGCGACATTCTAAGTCCTATATCCTTTTAAGTATAAGGCTGTTGCAACTACACTCTGTAATTGTTTTTGATAAATCTATAATTAAGGGCACATCCATGATGCCAGATACGTCGGCGGTATCAACCGCAGCGAGGATGTCGTCGCGATGGTGGCCTCAGCTTAAAAAGAAATTCACAAATGCGTTGGTAAACGATGTCCACGACTTATTGGACAAATGTGACCATCATCACCAAGTTGATATCTTAGATGTGCTCTGCAGAACCAAGTACTTTGAAAATGTATTGTACAACGAAGCTACATTTGATGCCGATATAACAAATACTCATTTGGACTTAATACTAAGGCTTGCGGTATACAATGAACGGATCATGGACGAAGTGATCCGGAAAGAGTTTCAGTTTCAACTCTTGGTTGATCGTATTCTTTCAATGACCATTCAATTGGATCAGGGCAATTATAGTTTAATGGGCCACATTTTCCACTTTTTAAGAGTATTGGTGACAGCGAAACTATACAATGCTACTTGTCGTCATCTCATCAAGCAATTGTTGATTATACGAGATTCGGAACCCACCGATTCCTTGAAGGCACGGTGGTTCCTGGGACTTGTAAAGAATGTTAGTGCTTTTCTACGTGATAATGCGTTGAAAGATGCTAAGTCTGATGTTATTCAGTTTTTAATTCAAATCGTTAGATTTTTCGTTGTTATAGATTGCCAGATGCCATTGCGGCAGTATGTCCATTGTTTTTTGCTTGAGAATCATCTTCTTGAAATTTGGCATAAGGTACTCGAAAGTGAAGATACATCGTCAGAATTAAAGGAAAATATTGAATGCCTCAGATATGCTCTTTATTATCCTATTGATATTAATTCAGGAATGCAACTGGTTGCGGTGGACAGGTTTGAAAAATTGCAAGTTATCTTGTACAATCGTTTTCCAGACCAAGCAAGAGCCATAGTTGAAATACCGTCGAAATACGATATTCAAAGATCTGCGCTTGCAACCCAATTGGCCAGTCTCTTGAAGAAGGAACAATTAGGAGAAGTTGCAATTGATTTGGGATTAGAGATTTCTCAAGACTTAGAATTGGGCATTGTATCGAACTCAATTGCCAATTCTATTTATACTCCAAGTTATGACATCGGTCAATTTTTTGACCAGCTTGCAAACCCTCTCCCACTTCATCCCCACAAGTACATTACCTTCCCGTCTTCTCAGTATATGAGTCTAGACGACTATTTGTATCGGAGTATACAGCAAGGAATTTCGAGAGTGTTAAACAGCATAAATGATCATCTCACACAAGTATTTGATCGTCTTGGAGGGGGATTTAAAGGGAAGTCAAAATACTTTACGCCCTTAAAAGTTCATAGTGAAGGGTTTGAGATAAGCAATTTATCCTCTCTGACAATTAAGCCTGGTGCTTGTGTTATAGTTGTAACATGGGGAAAGATTAATAAGTATTCTGATGAATTCTGGACATCCAAATATGGAGTATCAAACTTACAACTTGGACAAGTACTGCGGATAGAGAGAAGAGTAGCATCCATTGAATTTCAACTGAATAATAGTATCATTGAAGAAGACAATAATGTCAGTTATGGAGCTATTATTTTACCAGCTTCTCTACAAGGTGATTTGAAGTTCTATTTGACGTTCGAGTATGGGGTTAGGGATGACTTACATCTACCTAAGTTCATGCATGATGTCTTTTTGGGATATGAACGAAATATTGCTAATATCTCATTCAAGAACATCAAGCATAGGCTTGAAGGCATCAAACTTGTAGGTGCTTTATTGGAAGATTCGCGCCCTTTGAAGAAAAGAAAGACCAACGAGGGTGATGTAGATCCTGTTGTCTACAATGTTGAACGGAAGCAAAATACTGATCGGATTATTAGTGAGGTAACATTACCAGAAATTTCAGAGCCTAATAAATTTGGCATTGATTTACTTGAGTCATGTATCAATCCAGGAGTTACCGTCATCGAGTCACCAATTTCTTGGGAAGCCGTTCCGCTGTTTCTTAAAACTTTGCATATGAACTTCAAACTCAATTTACCTGAGGAAAGGCATATAATTGTTGTTCCAGATGGAACACCATTATTGATGTTGGATATCGACGTCTACCAAGAGACCCATGAATATGGTGGGTGGATTCTACCACAAATACAAGAAAGAATTCAAAAACTGATGAAGGTTATCCGGGCAAGTTTACCTAGAGATTTGATAATTGATGGGGTTGATCAAGCAGTAGCAGCATTCAATGCGTACATTGAGCCACAATGGGACGCATGGATTTCTAGAAAAGGCACTCAAAAGTATCCCTTTGAACGAGATATACAAGACTTTGACGAAGCTCTGGCACATTATTTGACATTGGTTAAGGCATTCAAGGAATTAGAAGGTTTGAGAGTTGTTGATAAATTAAGTCTAGACCAAGTGAAGAGATATCTTCGAGATCGATATTGTCTGACAGTTATTTTGGAAGAGAGCAAATTGAGTGAATTGAATGATGCAAATTTCGATAGTGTGATCGTATGGGGTCAAAGCATAGACTCCTTCATCATCAACTACCAATTGCTTCTAGCCAATAACACCTTCAAACGAATGATACTTATCGATAGCAACAGAGCTTTTGCCAGTGGGATATATCTGAGGTTGACGACTATGGGAGTTACACCATTCTCTTTAAGTGGTACTCTGGAGGGGTCCCAATTGGGAACACCAAACCCAGGTTTTGCTACTGGAAAGGGGTACTTTTACGAACCTGACGCTGGCAATCAACAGTATAGTGTCAAGGAAGTACAGATGTGTGTAGCACTTTTCAGGTACATGGTGGCTATGGGATATCCAATCGACCAGACTGTGATATTATGTTCTTCTGCCGTTCATGTCCAATTGATAATGCAGAACTACAGTGATGTCAGAGCTATTAAGTACGGTGATAATTTGGCACAGCATGAATATGTCATCTGGAGTGCATATGGAGCGTCTGAGCCTATGGAATTAGCAGTAGTAGATGTTGAGACTAAGGCTAAACGTGGCTTCTATATCATCAGCACAAGAACCAATTCATTTGGAGTACCCATTCCCAAGTTAGAGTTGGTTTCCGATGAGACTTTCAGCAATGGCATTGGGGCCAGCAGACGTAGCAAACGCATTGAGTCCATGCAACTGGTTATAGACAAGTATTTGTAGATATGGAAATAGGGACGTGGCATTATATAGCATTGGGTAATGGCATATGAGAAAAGACCAGCAGTTCGCATGCTTTTACCTAATCCGGTAATTTGGCCCTTTCGGCGAAATTAGTGACATCATCAATACAATCACAATCGCCAGGTATCGCCGTAGGGAATGTTAAGGCTTGTGGGCAGAGAAGGACCCTGGCAGTAATGGCGAGCACTGGAAAGATATAGATGGTGGGGATAGTCTTGAACGGCATTCTCTACGTTTGACAGCACCCCTCTTCTCTGGCCAAGCAAGATAAGAAGGAGGGGAAATGGAGATAGATAAGATCGATAACTTTCCGGCAATAAAGTTACTGCAGAGGCTTTGTACAATGCCCCCAGTTGATGTACACGTGAAAAAAGATAGGGGAATTAATATTTACAGTAATCAGCAGATGCAAATAGTAATTGTATCGAAGGCATAATAGAGCACAAATAACAATAACACAACAACAATAGGAACAGGAGTATGGGATCAACAGCACGAGTGGAAAAATCATCGAATTACACACATTTGTGTGGATGTCCGGGTAATGGGCACTTGGGAATACCCAGCCAATGATCTAGGGGTATACGAGTTCCTCGGTGGTACGCGCACGCCCAATCTTCAGCTTATCTGGTTATCTGGACAGAGTCCCTTTTTTCTGTGTTATCTGTGTCATGCTTAAGGAACTGTACAGGTGCCTTCTAAAAGAACAAGTGAAAGTGTAACAAGTGAACTAATAGCCATTGTGGAATTCGGCGCTGTTGAGTGGGGTACAAAGGATACAACATAACAACTCACAGCACACACCACTATAGCACTATAATACTGATTCTACTGTAATATCTTACCCTCGATATTGGTGTGACTGGTCACATTTGGATAGCTCGGGTATATTTGCCTTCGATACCCAACATTCCAACAACCACCACTGGGTTGAGTCTGTTCTGTTCCATTCTGTTCTATTCTGTTCTGTATACCCTAAGAAGGGCAAACACCGTTCGTTCAACGCACAAAGTTCAACTTTCCAAGTTCACATTTCGACTTTCAACTATACAACTTTTTTCAATACCTTATACCATCGGCCCACTCATTTACATACAGAGCACATTTTCACCGAACCTTTTCACCGTACCTTTTCACCGTACCTTTTCACGATACCTTTTCATCGTACATCGTACGTTCTCACCATACGTATACTCTGTGCATACAATACTTAGGACTACATTGCGTTACAGTGCAAAACCCCTGCGGTGCTCTATTTATTTCCAATAGTGCACGGCTCTATATCGGTGATATTGGCCTATCACCTATCACTTGTGTTGTGCAGTACTACTATTCCTGGTGAACCCATTCCACTCATTTCCGTTGTTTCGAAATCTCAGGCTTTTTTCCCTACCTTTATCACTATCAATTTGCGCGTACAAACAAATTTTGTGCCTTGAAAAAAGTCTCAGATTTTTTCATCTGTTTTATCAACCCATAGTTCTTCTTCTGCACTTATCGATTCGATTGCTTCTGCTAGCGTTGAGTTTGCTTCAGAGCGTGTGCAGATTACGTCCTTCCTTCTTGCTTGCCTAACTGTCTATTGTGTGGCACACCTCTTTGAAGCCTTTCCCCGTTTGATGTGTCCACAGCCATCGTGAGCCAATCCATCCCTTATAATTCCAATTATTGTATCTGGTGTCCATCCATCGCAGCATCATTAAAAAATGAGCGAAATCGAACAGAGAATGGCCCCAGTTCCTCCATCGTCCCAGGGTCCGGCTTTGTCGCCTTCATCATCTTCAGCCTCAGCTCCTTCCACCCTGGATTTGGCTACCTCAACTTCTTCTCCGGTTCCAACTTCTCATTCCCCTGCTCCTTCTGCCACTCAGGGTTCCTCCCTTACTGCCCCTGCCCAATCTGCTACTCCTCCTACTCAAACAGAAACAGCAGTGGCAAATACTACAACAACATCAACATCACCAACAACAACAACAACAACTGCCGCACCGCAAGCACCCCCGTCTGCAGCATCATCTGCTCAACAGTCGAATCCGGTTCATCCCAACGCAAAGTCCACTACCCACGTTTCCAACGGAATCACCACTACTAAGTCTAATATAACGTCTCCTGTCTGTCGCAACTGTAAAACCCAAACTACACCATTATGGAGACGAGACGAGACGGGCCAGGTGTTGTGTAATGCTTGTGGCTTGTTCTTGAAGTTACATGGAAGACCAAGACCAATTAGCTTGAAAACAGACACCATCAAATCCAGAAACAGAATGAAGAATCCTCAATCGAATAAGGGATCTAATGCCAATACGCCTGAGTTGAAAGCTAAGGACAGCAAAATTGGTGCATCCTTAACCAATGGCCCCTCACAATCGTCATCTTCAGGCAAAAAGAGTTCCCCAAAGCTGGGCAATAGTAAAAAGAAGACGTCAAATTCTTCGACTCCAACTTCAAAACCTCTTGATACACCTATGACAACAGCTTCTTCGACCGTTTCTTCAAATTCTTCCACTTCCAATGGTTTTCTTCAACCTCAACTCCCAACCTTAACATCCAACGGACCTGTACCTGCCCCGTTCTTCACTCCTCAAGTCCCTCCTGTTTCTTCCAATGGTGTTCAAGGCCATCAACTACCTGCAATAAATATTGGGCCATTAACAAGAGTTCCCTTACCTCATCATTTACCCAATCACTTAATTCACCAGGTTCAACCATTACACTATCCACTGTCTACGCCAACTCAATTTGCTCCTGGATTGCAACGTATCACCTCCCCCTTGTTGTTGTCTACGACATCATCAACTTCCCATGCTCGTTCGCTGCTGAGTTCTCAGTTTGAGACGAACGATTTAGGTCCTTCGGCTACTTTCAAGCCATCTTCAACAACCTCAGACTCAGACAATACTGTAACTGGAATCTCCCTCATGAATCAGTCCAAGAAAACTATCACAACATCCAACTCCGTCACTCCCCCAACTATTAAGCAATTATCAACCCCTTCTTCGGCACTTGCACCACCACCGCCTGCTCCAACAACAACCCTAGCTGCAGTAGCTGCAGTAGCAAGTTCTGCTGTAAGTATCACCCCTTCCATTGGATCTGCAGTTACAGAGAACGTCAATGTTGGCCAAACAAGCATAAAGCTTCCTCCTCTTGGAAATAGTGAAATTTCAACCTCCAGCACCAACCAGTCAATTTCGTCTCCATCTTTTGGACCGCAGTTCCACCTCTCCAATGCCAACAATTCCACTGTTATCTCAGCTATCACAAGTCCCACGCAGCTGCTCAATGGCCAGGCCGTACCTACACTGTTACCTCCATTACACAAGATTTCACAAGTAGGCACTGGTGCCTCCAACGGCAACAGCGAACGAGATCAGCAATTCCCCTCCTCACAACGAAATTCAGATGCTCCTCTGGTGCCCTCTGGACAGTTTGATCAGGGTAAAACTGGTAATGTACTGAATGACAATAATAGCAACAGCAGCAACGACAACAACAACAACAACAACAACAACAACAACAACAACAACAACAATAATAATAATAACAATAATAGTAACCGTGGAAGCAATTCAAATTCACCCTCGACTGCAGCCGCAGCAGAGATCAGTCTTTTAAAGACCAGAATCAGCGAGTTGGAGCTTGTCAATGACTTGTTCCGGACCCAGATTATGGAATTGGAGGCGATGGAGCAAGCAGCAAGAATGAGAGAACAATCCATGAAAAAACGGTTGGATGAAATGATTACCATTCAGCAACAATACGCTGCTGCTCTCACTGGCACTGGACCATCACCAGCTCATCCTGCCACTACTGCTACTGCTAGTACAACTGTCAATGGCGTGCCCCAGGCCCTGCCAGCTTCGGGGACCTCAACCCCTACAGTGCTACCACCTATCAATGTAGTGCAATATTCCACTCCAACGTTGAAGAGAGAATTGGAGGACGGTGCCAGTGCGTCAGCATTTAAGATGTCTAGGCTCAACTGAATAAAATAAGATGGGACTACAATGGGCTACTTCCAGGTCTGTGAATATGTATTTTAGTGTTTGTGATTGCCACGCTGTATCGTTTAGTTATATATTTAATCCATCACCTAATGGCAATTTTGGTGATCCAGATACTAATTGTAATTATTAAAAGTACATAGGGTTTCTGCGAGTTTCATCAACTTGGAAAACATTCCTATCATATACGGATACACTGTACCCTGATACATAAATACATAAAAGATGCTCATCAATCTAGAATTTAATAATAACGACCTTCATTAAGTCTTGACGTCGGGTTGGTCGCGGCCTAAGAACGTGTTGAACTTTAACAAATTCAACACGTACTCAATGTCCTTCTTCAAGAAGTCATCGACCTTCTCTCCGTATGTCAGCTTGTCATCGGTCCACTTCTCCAAATACAACCGAACAGTGGCACCACTAGAACCAGTTCCTGACAAACGAACAACAAATCTCAACCCGTCGGTGAACTTAATGAACAAGCCTTGTTTGGAGGAAACACTGCCGTCTAAATCGGTGTAGCTGAAGTTGTCGGCTTCCTTGACTTCGCGGCCTTCGAGAATGTCGCCTGGCTTAGCATCGGCAACTATTTTGGTCAATAATGCAACAAGTTCGGCTGCACCTTCACTGGAAACATTTTCATAGTCGTAACGGGTGAAGAAAGTACGACCGTATTTGTTCCAAAATTGCGTTTGGATTTCCTTGATGGTTGCAGGTCTGTCAGGATGCTTCTTGGCATAGTAAGCCAAGATATTCAACCATGCAAGAATGGCCCAGAGACCGTCCTTTTCTCTAACGTGGTTAGAACCAGTACCAAAAGATTCTTCACCACAGATACTCATCTTTTTGGAATCGAAAAGAGCACAGAAGAATTTCCAACCAGTTGGCACTTCGTACACCTCCAAGCCCTTGTCCTTAGCGACAAGATCAAGGGCACCAGAGGTGGGCATGGAACGAGCCAAACCATAGACCCCTTCATTTTTGAAATATGGAATTGCCTCCTCCGCATATTCAGCAATGATGGCCACAGAATCACCAGGGGAGACAAAAGTTCCCGCACCATAAATCATGTTCCGATCACCATCACCATCAGAAGCAGCACCAAAGGCAATGCTTTCCTTGTCGACACGTTCGACCAAAGTGTGAGCGTAGGTCAAGTTAGGATCTGGATGTAACCCACCAAAATCAGGCAACACCTCTTGATTTTGAATGGATGACTTGGGAAGTCCCAATTCTTCAATGAAGATCTTCTCACCATAGGGTCCGGTGACTCCGTGAAGTGAGTCAAAGAGCAACTTGAAGTTAGGATCGCTGGCAATGAACTCCTTGATCAAGTCAAAGTCAAAGATCTCCTTCATCAATGTCACGTAGTCCTCAGTAGAGTCGATAACTTGAATCTTTAAGGGACCATAGGAACGAGTTCCAACTTCTGATATGTCGACGGGTCCATCGCCAACGTATTTCTTGTACTCAGATAATTTCTTCAGGACTTCGTAGATCTTGTCAGTGATCAGTTCTGGGGCAGGGCCACCGTTGTCCAAATTGTACTTGATACCCAAATCGTTCGTAGGACCACCTGGATTGTGGGATGCAGTCAAAATAATTGCTCCACCTTTGGCGCCGAGCTTACGGATGATATTGGATGTAGCAGGAGTTGACAAAATACCGTTCTTCCCAACGTACAACTTGGCAACTCCGTTGGCAGCAGCAATTTCGATGATCTTCTGGATGACCTCGTCGTTGTAGTAACGACCATCTCCACCAACTACCAAATCACGTCCTTCTACTCCACCGGGAATGGACTCAAGAATCAGCTGGATGAAATTCTCGGTGTAGTTAGGCTTCTGGAACACAGTCACCTTTTTCCGGAGACCCGAAGTCCCTGGCTTCTGATCGTCATAGGGAGTAGTGGTAACCGTTTCGATCTGCAAAGACATTGTCGTTGAAGAAAGTGTGTAGTTCACAGTGGAATGTCGTGCAGTGTAATTAACAATTGATTGTCTTTGGTTGTAAAAGAAGGGGTGGGGAGATTGGGGAGGTTTCGTCCGCTTTTATAGTTGGCAGATGTGCCAGCCGCAACCCAACAAGAGACACAAAACCCCAGGATTGGTGGGGAGATCTAAAGTTACCCGGACATGATTTTAGGGAGGGGCATGTCGGAAGTACTCCATCCTTTGACAAAAGAATAAGAAGGATCGACGTTTAAAATGTGGGGGGTACAGGGAGGGACATCTCGGTAGTAGATGTGTCTAAAGGTTAGTAGAGTATGCATTGGCATATTTATTTATGATGTACTACTTCATGTGTTGATATTGTATTGATGTACTACTTTGTGTGCTAAGATGTTGTAAATTGTGGATCTCTGTATAAGCACCGAATGTTCCATTAGTACGGACCAGTGTTTGAGGCTATATTTGTACCAGTATGTGTACAGGTATTTGTGCCAGTATTTGTACCAACATTTATGCCAACATTTGTGCCAATATTTGTACCAATATTTGTGACAATATTGGTGACAATATACTTGACAATGTTTTTACAAATGTTTGTGACAATTTCTGTACTAGTGCTGTATTGCTCCACAACATAATGCATGCGAATGTGTATTCCTGCTTGTGGGGTTCGCTACAGCCAATGTACCCCAGCAATCGACAATGGTTTATAGAGGCAGAGGACTTGATTGTTCTTGCATTATGGAGGACAGAGTGGGGTACGAGGGGAAAATAAAATTTGTCCTGTAAGCGCATACGAGGATCAACGATACTCTATGGCGAATATTCGCTTAGTGCGTAGTACATACAGGTTAGATTCGTCGATGCGTGTGTTTTCGAAGGGACGGATCATTACTGATTAATATATTTCGATTGTGTGATCGAGTTGGTCTTTACAGTTGGGATATACCGGACGTCATTCGGAACGCCGATGCTGTTTCATGGTTCCAGCTCAGTTCTGCTATTCATCCACTGACTACTTCTTTTTTGAAAGAACAACCATATTCAGTAAAAGCTATAAACGAATACGAAAAATATTGTAAGCAAGTTACAATCTTCTACAGATCAGTTATATATAAAAATCTGAGTACTTGCGATACATGACAATTGCCTGCTTCCTACGGAAGGATCATTTGTGAGGTTGGATATACGTAGTATTCTGAAGAAATTGGTATCATCCACCAAAGCCACTCTCCACTAATAGCATACTTCGAGCAATAACCACACAATGCATTTCCATAAAAATAATTATGGGCAAGCCACATGTATTCCAGTATAGTTTTTGTTACAAATGATGAATTTAGAATATATAAATCAATCTAATTAGCGCTGAAAAGAAAGCATTGGACACGAGACAAAAGAATCAAGACTATAATATCTGGCAAAACAAGTTGCTGGTATATGGGCCCAAAACCCTAAAAGGACCTATGTTTTCAGAATTCGTTAGAATATATTTCTTCATTTTACATTGAGTCATACAAAAGCATAGTCACGACGAACATGTGTGGTGAAGTTATATGCATTTTTAATCACATAAATGTCAATTATTTGTTGTCCATCTTGTTCCTTGGGAAAGCGTGTATCTCTTCAGCTTTGAGGAACCTCCAATGTAACAATTGGAAAGAGCAGTTAAAAATAGCAACATGCTAAGGACTAAAAGGAATAATAAAATTCCAACACTAGCTTATTCGTCACCATTCATAAATGTGTATGCCCTACTCATATGGAATGGAACGCAATAAACATCACCAGTCCAGAAGTATCAATATCCGTAGCGAAGGCAGGAACAATTAAATGTGAAGGTGACGTCGGTTGAAATATTGTATCGTTCAGAAGAAGTTTTAAATCACATAGAAATCTGATATATGGAAAATAAGTAATCAGCATACTTTAGCCCTGGCTGTTATTGATGGCACAGACTTGAATGAAATATGAGATTAAGGCTAATCTTGGCTAGCAATTCGGTTCCGAAAAAAAACTCATAACTACGTTCCGGAAAACCTTGCGTTCGGAATATAAGTCTTTTAAAATACAATAAACTATACAGTATAGATCAAATAGCCGTGCTTATCTTGAGCGAACATTATATGTGGTCAAGACATGTTTTGTGGTTCTTGAATAATTTCTGTAGCCCCCATAGAAAATAATTTATATTGCATATAGTGGAAAAAGCGGAAGAAATATACGATGCAGTTCTTGAACTTCGGATCAATTCTCAACATTAAATATGAGGATGATTCTATGAAGTACCATGATTGAGCAAAATCTACAATTCAATGCGTAATTAACTATATTGGCTTATCGTATCATTAGACATAAACATTTTATTTGAAGTCTCTGACAACTTCGTTGATGGCGTTGGCCAAGTAATCGACGTTGCTGTCGTTCACACCAGAGATAGAGAAACGACCGTCTTCAGTAGCATAGACAGAGTACTTTTCTCTCAAGGCGATAACTTGTTCCTTAGACAAACCAGTGTACACGAACATACCTCTTTGCTTGCTCAAGTGGTCCCAGTTGTAGTTAGTATTGTCCAACTTTTGATGCAAGGTGTCTCTGACGGTGTTCAAACGGCCGACAACCTGGTTCAAGTCACCCAACCAGGAGTTGAGCAATTCTGGGTTGCTGAAGATGGTCTCGACAATCTTAGAACCGTGGATTGGAGGAGAAGAGTACATTGGTCTGATCAACTTCTTCAATTGGGATTCAATGGCCTTACTTTGTTCTGGAGATTCGGTCACGATGGAGATAGAACCAGTTCTTTCACCGTAGAGACCCATGTTCTTGGCAAAAGATTGGCATAAGGCATAAGAAGGAATCTTACCTTCGACAACCAATTGGTTCATTCTACGAATCAAACCAATGTCCTTGAATGGGTCACCAGAAGCGAAACCTTGGTAGGCCATGTCTACTAATGGGTACAACTTCTTGCTTTGGATGATTTCTAAAACAATTTCCCATTGTTCAGGAGTCAAGTCCATACCAGTGGGGTTGTGACAGCAGGCATGCAAAAGAACGATAGATTCAGGGTCAGCTTCTTCCAAGGACTTGGTCAAGTTGGCAAAGTCCAAGTCGTTGGCCTTGGTGTCGTAGTAGGCGTAGTATTCAGCTTCCATACCAGCATCGGTGAAAACAGCAATGTGGTTGGCCCAGGTTGGCTTGGGAACGTAGATCTTCTTGGCAGCGTTAAAACGAGCAAGGAAATCACCAATGACTCTAAGAGAACCGGTACCAGAGATGGTCTGGGCGGTGACAATACGGTCTCCAGCGATCAACTGGGCACCGGCAGCATCTTTGTTGGAGTTGTTAAAGATAAAGTTTTGGACAATCTTTTGGAATGCCTTTGAACCGTTGATGGCAGTGTATTCCTTTTCAGTTTCGGTCTCCAAGAGTGCCTTTTCAGCAGTTTTCACACTGGGAAAGATAATTGGCTTACCCTCGTTGTTTCTGTAGGCACCAACACCTAAGTTGATCTTTGAAGGGTTCTTGTCTTCCTTGTATGCTTCGGCAATACCCAAGATCTTGTCTGGAGGAGCAAGAGGAATCTCGTTCCAACGGGCAACACGGGCGCTGGCGGCTAAGCCTCTGACTCCCATACGGGGCTTCATCTTCAAGCTGGAAAGCATCTCTCTATAATTCACTGGGCGATTGCTTGTGGATCAAAAGAAATCGAACTGAAAAATTTTTCAGCTGTCAACGGGTGAACGGTTCTTATATACTGTGGCCGATGACTCGTTGTCGGCATGATTCATCGCGGGTGAGTGAATCGACTGAGGGGAAATGACACGATACAGTGCCAGCCGAAGAGACAATGGGAAACTAAGGTTAGCGGTGATGCCGAATTCGGACGGTGAATGCACGTAGTCTTTTTATCTATAATACGCAGAGGGGAAAACCAGGGTTAACAGTACTAGTGCCACCAGTAGTAGTAAACTACCAGTGGAAGCAGTAGGAATTGCTCTAGAAGGTATTTTTCAAAGGTTAGGGGCATCGAAAGGATTTTAAGTTTTCATTCTACTTTGTCCTTGTACACCTGACTTAAAGAATTGAGTCTCGTTGTAATGTCGACTAGGTAACAATATTCTTTTTGGTGTGCCAGAGTCGCGAACACTATTGGTGCTTAATTAATTAATAATTCAGTCACATAGTCGGCTTTTCTGGGGCTTGTACCGGTAAGTCACCTTTACTGAGTCAACATCACAACTAACGGAGCGTACTCACTGTACTGCAATAGCAGGCTCGGGTGATAGCAGTCATAATTACACTCATCAGTGAGCAACTGGTATTCACCATTACTTAAAGAACTTACTAGTGATAATATTAACTCTTAAAGTTAACTTGATATCCACTTGACCGAGTCGGAGAATTGCCCCGAATTCATCCGTGACCGCTCTAAACACCGGTCTCATGTGATTCATCCGGTTCCTTTCTTCCGCAAAAAAAATAAAAAATAAAAAAATAAGGACACTTGCTGATGTAATCTTTCTTAACTATTTTCGTTTCCTGATACATGTCTGATTAATAGAAGAGGAAGGTAAGATTATCACATTTTTGTAACTTCAGTTTTCGGAATTCATTTTAGAGAAATGGACTTTGCTCCTTGTCTGCCAACTAAAAACCAGGGAAATGTTGCATAATGCTAACAATTACAGTTTTCCGAGATGTTAAAGTTACCATTATAAAACATTAAAGGTCTATCAAATTAAACAGTCTATATATTTTCATCATCTTATCATTAACGTAGCAATGATCTCGCAAGGAGATCGTAAAAGGCTGTACATGTGTTTGTTTTTTTTGTTTTTGTTTTTGTTTGGATTTCATTGTTGTGGCTAGCACACTGTTCTTTCCAGTCAACTGGATTAGACAGTAGGTTCTTCCTTGGTGTAAGCAACAGCAGATGGTTGCCAGTTGGCGGAAGCCCATGGCTTGACACCACAAGAGTACAATTCATCAACTTCTTCCAAGTTTAAGCCCTTAGTTTCGTAAACGAAGAAGTAGACGTAGAAGAACGAGAAGATGACACAACCGCAGAAAACGAAACCGTAGTAGAAGTGGATGGCGGTAGTGATGAATGGAGTGAAGAAGGCAATCAAGAAACCCCACAACCAGTTGAAAGCAGTAGCGACAGACATAGCCTTGGATCTGATTCTCAATGGGTAGGATTCAGAAACAACGGTGTAGACACCACCAGCCCAGGAGGAAGCGAAGAACAAAAGGTAGAGACAGGTAACAAAGATCATACCATTACCGGTTGGCTTTCTGGTGTTAGAGTTGTCACCTTGCTTACCACGGTACAAGTGAACGGAACCCAAGATGGCGTAGACGAGCAAAGTCCACATCATGCAGAAGGAACCAACCATCAAGACCTTTCTTCTACCCCACTTATCGATAAGGTAAATACCAAGGAAGGTGGAGGCAAAGTTAACGGCAGACAAAATGATGGCAGTTTGGAAAGAGTCCTGCAAACCGACAGCCTTGAAAATGGTAGTACCGTAGTAGAAGAAGTAGTTAACACCAGTCAATTGTTGCAAGGAGTTCAAAAGGATACCCATGATGACTCTGTAGAAGATCTTTGGCTTACCAGTGATCAATTCACTCCAGGAAGCGGAACCAGCCAACTTTTCTCTGTCGATACCACTTTGGATCAATTGAATTTCTTCGTAGACAGAAGGGTCTTCGGGAGACAACTTGTTAGACTTGGCGATGGACAACTTAGCTTCTTCAATCTTGTTCTTTTCAACCAAGTATCTTGGGGATTCAGGCATCAAAGACATACCGAACATCAAAAGCAAGGCCCAGGCGAAACACAAACCAAGAGGAACTCTCCAAGAAACAGAGGTCTTGGAATGCTTGGTACCGTAGGAAACAATGTTACCAATAAGAATACCGAGGGTGATAAACAATTGGAAGCAGACAACCAAAGTACCTCTGATGGCCTTTGGCGAAGTTTCAGAAATGAACAATGGAGAAAGAACGGCAACCATACCGACAGCCAAACCCATGACCAAACGACCAATCATAATCTGGTACCAAGCGTGTTGAGCGGAGATTTGAATGATAACACCGACACAGTAAATAACCATGGAAGTACTCAAACCGAATCTTCTACCCTTCATATCACCAACTTTAGACAAGATAATACCACCGATGGCACAACCAATGTTCAAAATAGAAATCATCAAACCGACACGAGCGTTGGAGAAGGTGTATTCACCGTTACTGTGATGGGTACCGAAACGTCTCTTGTAATCATCCATGTTGACGAAACCAGAAACAGTACCGGTATCGTAACCGAAAGTGAAACCACCAAAGGCAACCATCAAACAGAAGATGGCAATACTGAGATGTTCACCCCATCCAGAAGTGGCCTTTGGGGCTGGAAAGGATTCAACTTCCTTATCTTCCTTAAGGATCGACCCGTTATCAATGGGAGTGGCCGTCCCGGAAATGTTTGTTGCTTCTTGTGACATTACTGTCGTTAAGTAGATTGTTTTTTGCTAAAAGCAGATGCAGCTGTAGAGTGCGACAAACTATTAAGTAGTAAACTTTGTTGTTTTGCTCTGATGTAGAAAGGGATAATTTTTACTTCTACTGAACAGGGAGGCCCATCTATTTATACTATTTCAGTGCATACCAAAAATCATGAAAAACTGGTATGGTGAACCATCCCATGTACATCAGTATACCGAACTCATGAACAAAAAAATCATTAACAAACGGAATAAATCAAGTTAAGCCTCGAATAGCAGAAATTTCTTCCGCTTTGCGATTGTTCCCGAGTCTACCAGCCCACATTTTCATTTTAATCCGGAACTGGTCATTCCCCAATACATCTCAGACAATCCTGCCATCCAACCTATCTTCGTCCCAGAGTATTATTGTCCTGTATGTCAGTTTTATTGTTCTGGAAAAACGTACCAGGTTAGTTGTTCCGGACTTTGTCATGCACACCACAAAAAATGAGTGCCCCCACTGTTTGACTAAGGTTTTTCCGGCATACCACCCACCAGACGACGGAACCGGCAAATTACTGTAAGCGAATACGCCTCTGACATCACCAAATACTGTAAAATATCTACTGTTCAGGTCGTGTTACACCTAATCTGGCCGTGCGATGTGGAGTTTCAGTGGGGTGTCCCCACTTTGAAGGTTGACGCATGCTTCAATATGGACAACAGAGCCCCATGGGCCGCCTTTTTTCCCCATGGGATTGGCTTTATTGCCGTGCGCGAAAGGGGACACACTGTGGGGTGTCAGGAAGCATTTCTTGGTCGGTGCTTCAATTTGTTAATCTAACCCACGTATAATGTCGCAACTCATGGGTGCAAAACTTTCTTTTAGTTGTTCATCTAATAGTACACGCCATTGGCATTGAACTTGATTTACTCATAAAGGACGTACAAATGCCTATTACATTCTACGGTGACCTACTAGGTATGGGTACTGGCACCCCACACTCTTGCTCCACTATCTCCGTTGACCCATCCATCATCTCTATTGGCAGCCCCTGTTTCGTACATGGAACCGGATTAACTGGAATGGTTATGAGTGCACAACACCATATATTCTCTAATGCGGGTAGTTGGAACAGGCAATGTATCTCGGAAAAACAGGTTTGATGCATGTTTCTCCGGATCGTTGCACTGCGTGGTGTCGTGTGCCTTATGTGTATAGCTGCACAGCCCAAAAGTGCTTCTTGTGTCCTATTCTCGGTTACATTCTTAAGAATTGGTTGCTCAAAAGCAATGTATAAATTTTTCGCAGTGAGTCTTGTGGAAGCTGATCTTCGTCCAGTATTACCCAGAAATCAGTTGCTATTGCGGACTGTATATAGAGCAAGATCTAACAGAGATGTGGGTCGACAACGAAAAGATTTTCCGTGACTGCAGGTTCTATCACACGCGCCCAACGCTCCTGGTTAATCCGATGCACTTACCTGTTCAATTGTGACATAATCTGATGACTTAGTATTTCTGTTGGCTTTCTGTTGTCTCTGGCCTGCAGAAGAAGAGAAACTCTCTTAATTTCGGATCATTCGAATTTTTACCACACGTTTGCGGAAATGTTCAAGTTCATGTCTACCATTTACTATGTATTTCGAAAAGATTAATAATTGGGAGTTCTATACCAAGGATTGTTGTAGGTAAAGCCTTGGAGTGCGTATATTCAGCTAACATGCACTAAACGGTATTGTTGTGGATTCGCCCAATTAGGATGGAGTTGGCATCTTGCTACTGGCCAAACCCACTTCTGTGCTACTCCTGTACTACAGTTTTGTAATGCACTAACTAATTACCACTTCAGGCCAGAGTTAACCTTACCTAATAAAATTAATTACGAATCTGCCTGGGTAACCATCAACTTAATCAATCCATTTTGACTTTTATCGAATGTATTCTTCCAAGCCGCGTGTGAACTCCGGGGCTGGCCATGCAAATGAGTGGACACGGCTGGTACGATTTATCAAGTCATCATTCTCTGGGTCACTGACTTCGTCAATTGCATCAGTCGTTGCTAACATCATTTCTTTATTGTTCGTAAATGTCTAAGTTTTCCTTCGACAAATACATCACCCAAACATCTATCTGCTAGTGATGATTTTAATTCTCTGTAGTTCAGTGTTTCCCCCCGGCTCCCCATGTTATATCCACCATTCTCAGCATCCTTCTCCCCGAGTGTTTTGCCTAGATGGCCTTAAGTTCATTGCAAAAAAATACTATGAAAAAAGCAATACCCATCCAGAAATTCGGAAAGCTATATCTGTATTCCTGAACAGAAACGCATCAGATTTAATTCCCCCCCGGTACCGTTTTTACTCATTAGGAACTTATAAACTTGGCTTCCGGTTTTATGCCGTCTACGACAGCAGTTTTTTTTGGCCGCATCATTACAACAGCTGACATGCTCTTCTGCATGCATCAGAATTTCCTCTCTTGGCTGGCGTTACAATGTCCGTCTAATTTCTTTTCGATGTTAGTTCGTGTGGGGGATGGAGATTATGGAGAGCATGGAGAATAACTCATATGTGGAGTATGGAGAACATGGGGGAAACAGTAATTGCTGGGGTTTGGAGAGTGTAGGAACTAATGACATAATTGCAGTTACGGAAAAAATAGAGCAGTTTACAAAAACAGCTTAATGGAGATTATCTAGATTATCAATCATAAATTAATAAGCATAATAATTTTAGTGTAGAGATAAGTTAATCCATTCTAGGGATTACCATATGATTGGCTGGTCATACATACCATAACTCCGAGAAGAAAAATTCCCACGTAGATGGAGTTGCAAGGGAGCCTAACCATTTTTTCCGCCTGTACCCCAAATCTAACATGTGTGACTAACCATTTTATCCGAAATCTATCGAACGATTTTTGACCCATCCCACTAATCCAAGTGGTGGGGATAACTAATGTTCCGATTCGCTATCTGCAAGTGGTATCTGACGATAACTCAGTCCGAATGAAATGCGATAAACTCTTTGAATGTCTACCTTAAAATGTTATACAGAAGTTGTTTCTTGATTGTCCGCTCTTAATCTCCGATTTTTTGAACTTTCCATCAGGTATCTTCTTCATGGACTTAGATCCTCCCCAAGAAAAGAGCCAATATGCTACCTTTTTGGCCTCATAGTATTCCTCTTCACTGAAGCCTAAGTATTTCATTATGAGAATAAATCTGTCGTTATCAAAGTACCTCGAATTTGAAACACATGGCAATGGAAGCACGATAAACACCTTGGACTTGAAATCTCCTTCGGGTTCCTTCAAGAACTGAGTAAACCTCCACAACATTTGGCCCCTTACTTTATGGTCAGGAACATAATTGAGCACTAACGAACAGCTTATCATGTCGAACTTCTCATCATTGTCATTAACTTTGGGTAACGGTCTTTCCATAAAGTCCTGCTGTTTTATTAGGCGTTCATTTTGAGAGTTTAAGTCAATCCGTGTCACTTCAAACATCCCGCAGGTGCTGATGCGGTTATTAGGACTGAGACATCCTATTTCCAATGCTGTCATCGACTCTTTTTGCCATTCTGTCTTTGCCTCTAACCACTGGACTAGTCTCTTTGACGAATCCCCCCCTCTGGTGGAATCTTGCCCATCTGTCAGAGCCACCTGGTATGCTTCAATCCCACCACGACATTCGATTTCTCCGTCGATTTTGGCCAACATCGTTATCATAATTTTCATATCTTGTAGCACATGTTTGTCCATAGGCTCATTGGGCTGCTTTCCTTTCCAATTCGCTATAAATTCCTTTCTGGCACTTTCGTATTGTTTGTAGAGCACTGGAGCCTCATCTTTGATGGTGTTGACGTAGTTTCTCGCATCCAATGATTCTGAGCTTTCAACCTCTTTCTTTAACTGTTTCAAGATGATTTCTCGGTCCTTAAGAAGAGTGTGATATCGTCTGATCAAGGATCTGGCTTTCTGAGGTTTTAAGCTTTTCGGCTTGGAGATCGCGTTTCCTGTAATGCTGCGTCTTCCTTTCAATAGCCCACTGGACTTGGTCTTTCTTGGAGCCATAATAATGTACCTTGTTAAATGCAACTTATTTCTGTATCAAAATTTCTATCTTATACTCAATTATTTTTATTCCGCTAAAATGCCATAAACCTAACAAATTCTCTTGTATAATCTCTCGCCCCTATCATATGCTTCTTTCTGGTCTTACTTTCTTCTTATCAACACAATCATATGTCATATATTATGTCATATATCACAAGTCACATATCATCACTTGGATTCTATATTCACTTATAAAGTCGTGCACGCACATTTTCGCGGACAAATTCGAGATGAGATGAGCATCACCAGCTCACCTAAATGACATATACAATTACGCTAACTACTGTACTGCAAGTGCTAATTCAATTGGTCAAATAAGTAATGGCTGCTAAACCAAAGAAGAGCAAGGTAGCCAAGGGTGGTGCCAAACGCACCCTCAAGTTGAAAGACAAACTTGCTAAGGAAAGCAAGGTGGTCCGGTTGGATAACTTGGCATGGAAGAAAGTTGACATTCCAGATAACTTGGGTGACTACGAAGGTTTCTACGGGTTGGAGGAGATCGATGGAGTCGACTTCCAGATCGTAGGTGGGAAGCCCCAGTTCACCGTCAAAGACGACCTGAAGATCGCCAAGAAGGAAGGCCAGCTGAACGTTGAAGTTGAGAACGAACAGTTGGATCAGGTAGATATAAGCGAAGAAGAGTTCACCGGATTTGATGATAACGAAGTTACTGAACCAGTAGAAATAATGACAGAAGATGAAGGAGTGGAATCTGAAGCAAATCAGGAGAAAGAGGAGGAAAAGCTCGCCGATTCCAAAATACAAAAAGCCGATTCTTTGGACTCAGAGTTGAAAACAAATACTTTCCTGAACCTAGACATGCCTTTGCCAAATGACGATGAAATAGATCTTCCAGACTGGGAGAATGAGTCCTACTCATTGAGTCCATATACTTTATCAGGTTTAAATGCCTTGGGATTCAAGAAACCCACTTTAATCCAGAAAAAAGCCATCCCATTAGCCTTGCAAAATAAGGACATTGTGGGTAAGGCTACAACCGGTTCTGGTAAGACTTTGGCATTTGGTATTCCTATACTTGAAAAGTATTTAGCAAACTTGGATACTATCAAGCAGAGAAATAAAGAAAACGTGATTAATCTGCCTACCGGTGTCATATTCACTCCTACTAGAGAATTGGCCCATCAAGTGGTTGACCATTTGAACAAATTGGCCAGATACTCTCCTTTGTCTACCCTGGGAATTGTCAGCATCACTGGCGGTCTTTCCATTCAGAAGCAAGAAAGACTTTTGAAGAGAGGCCCAGGAGTTATAGTGGCTACCCCTGGTAGATTTTTGGAATTAATTGAAAAAGACATTGATATCTGTAAGAGAATGGCAGATATGGACATTCTTGTATTGGATGAGGCTGACAGATTATTACAGGACGGACATTTTGAAGAGTTTGAAAGAATATTACACTTGCTCAAGGGGCGTAGGCTGAAAACCAAGGGCAAGCCTTGGAGATGGCAGACCATGGTGTTCTCTGCTACTTTCTCCAAAGAATTATTCGGTAAGTTAGACAAGAAGGGAAAATACAAGAATGCAAGTAGTGGAAGCTCTCTCTTTGGAAACGATGAAATTTTAAAGCTTTTAAATGATAAATTGAAGTTCAGAGATTCTAAGCCTATGTTAGTTGATGCCAATCCTAAGGAAATTGTCAGTGGTAAAGTTACAGAAGCTTTAGTTGAATGTGGAGCTACAGAGAGAGATTTATATTTATATTATTTCCTTCTCATGTATCCCGGTTCCACTTTGGTTTTTGCTAATTCCATTGATTCCGTCAAGAGATTGGTTCCATTCTTAAAGAACTTGAATGTTCCTGCCTTCTCCATTCACTCTAATATGATTCAGAAACAAAGATTGAGGGCATTGGAGAAGTTTACGGAGGCTACCGCCAAACACGAGACCGTCGTACTTGTTGCGTCTGATGTCGCTGCTAGAGGGTTGGATATTCCAAATATTGATCATGTTGCTCATTACCATTTACCTAAATCAGCAGATATTTATATTCACCGATCCGGTAGAACTGCTAGAGCGGGAAATGAAGGTGTTTCTGTTATGTTTTGTTCTCCCCAGGAAGCTTCTGGACCATTGAGAAAGTTACGGAAGTTGGTTGCAAGTACTGCTACTAACAGCAAGATGGACATGCACGCAGATGTCAAGCTCTTACCCATTGAAATGGATCTTGTTGGCCAATTAAGGGAAAGAGTTAATGCAGCAGCTAAGTTGGCAGACTCGGAAATTAGTACCAGCTCTACATCAAAGGAAGACTCGTGGATGAAACAGGCTGCCGAGGATTTGGGAGTGGAGGATTTATCTGACATTGAGAACTTCGCAGATGATGTCGTTAAGAAGCAAAGAAGGCGGAAAGAAAATAGGCTGTTGTCGAAGGACGAATCTAGAGCTTTGAGAGCAGCTTTGAGAGATATGTTGGCTCAACCCATTCGGAAAAATGCCAGAAGATCATATCTTACAAGCGGTCTTCAAAACTTGGCACACGAGATTGTTAGCGGAAAGACTCATAAGGATGTTCTTGGCCACTCTCAGGTTAATGCCTTGGACGACTTGAAGACTTCGGAGGGAATTAGAAGTCTGAAAATTCTCAAGAATAATGGGGATGCCTTAAAACAGAAGAGAAAAGCTGCTAAGCAAGCACGGAAAGATTCCAAGAAGGAAATGAAGGAAAAGAGACTTCAATCTAGTTCGAACATGAACATGGAATAATAAAAAATACATGGGGCATTCAAGTCCCAAAGTGAATAGATAAATTCTATCAGCTTCAAATATAAAGTACATGAAGAAAAGAAAAACTAAAACTAAAACTAAAACCTTTGTAATTGCCTATAGACTCCCGTTCGTTTAGATGAAATCATCGTCGTCATCGGAGTAGTACTCATCGTCGTCAGATTCATCTGCCAATTGTTCAAAGTTAACCTTGTATCTCAACAAGGCACCGATACCACCGAAACCTTGACAGAATTGAGCACCTTCCTGAGACTTGTCGGTGACAAATTCTAATGTAGCACCAAATTCCTTGTAGTGCTCTGCCAACCATTCCAAGAAGACTTCTTCCTTAACAATTTCCATTTCCATGCCTGTCTTCTTGTCCAATTGCCAGGACTTGTCTGGCAAATCAGGGTTTGCGTGGGCAATGACTTCATTACCTTCAATGTCCTTCAATGTGTAGCGAATGATGGACAAGTTTTCGTAGACAATGACAATTTCACAAGCACCCAAGTCGAGGGCCTTGAGAGTGTCCTCGATACCGTAACAGAATCTGCCCGAATCTTGAGCAATCTCGTCAAAGTACTGGTCTAACAACTTCTTTTCTTGGACAAACTTGACGTTGGACAAAGTTTCACTGGACAACTCAATTGCTTGGTTGAAACCGTTTTCACCACCGTAAGAGATATCCACAATACTCAAGATCTTGGCTTGTAATCTACCGTCAAACAAATCGGACTTGTTCAACTCGTTCTTGAAATCAGCAGAACCAGCAAGAATTATACCCTTGACATTAACCTTGTCTTGTGTGATGAAACATTGAACAGCCACTTCAGCGACCTTACGCACGTAGTTGTGTCTCTTTTCCTCTCTTAAACGCGAGAAACGAACAGCGGACTGACCACCTCTACCGTGCTTCTTGGGCAAGTCAACAGTGAACTTGTGGAGCACTTCTCTGGTGTTCCCACTGACGGCACCGAACAAAGCTCCATTACCGTCCATGATGATGAAACCGAATCTGTCGTCGTTTTCTAACAACTCGGTTAAGGCTTCCACGTGGAACTTGTTGTCACACAAGTATAAGGTTGTGTTTATAGGCTTGAAAGGCTCGAAATCAATGTTCAACTTCTTTTCCTTCCCTTCGGGAGTGATGACATCACCACAATAGATCACCAACCCGTTCTTAGGCACGTTGTTATATAACTTCAACTTTTGCTGGGTCGAAGTGATGGCAGACAAAACCGACAATCTGTTGACACGCGACTTGATGTTGGAGGCAGTACCGTATTCTTCCGTCAACTTCTTCTGGAATAAGGAAACTTGGGATCCGGGAGGCATCACCAACGAGATCATCGAAGTCCCGTTACCTCTGGCCTGCTCCAAACCCTTGATCAACTTCTTGACCTTCCAGATCTCGATATTCTTCTCTGCGTCCGTGTCCATGGCTGTTTCTGTGCGGTTTGCTTTAGCCGTACGCTGACCTCTATCAAATGGGTGGTCTAAAACGGTATGATACTACAGCAATTTGAACCAGACCCACAGACAGACGATGGAATGAAAATTTTTATCCAAAGGAACGGGTCGTGCGTGTATCGTTGGTGTACGGGTCCATATCTCTGGGAATTATTATTAATAGATTATTCTGACAAGTAGTATGAGATTGAGCGTATACTCGTACAATTGTAACGTAGCAAGGAAGCCCCTAACATAGATATGATCAGTGGAATCGGTTGTTCTAGTGATACTGTGCAAAAGAATAGCTTAGTTTTGCTGGAAAAAAATACTTGCAGATTATACTAAAATTACCTGTCATATTCTTTGTAATTCATTAAAATATTCAATTATTTCAAAATAAACAGGATCAAATTCTCTATCCAAAGATAAATTATGTGGTTTAAAAATATATATCATTTTTAAACAAAATCAATTATTATTCAGATTCTCCCAGAAGAAACACAAATAACAGTTCCAAATTCGATATAACTACAATCATACCAGTTATTATTGTTTACATTATATGAATTTAATTCGTCTTCAGTTAATGGGTAGAACTGACTAATAATGCTTTTACATGTATCACCATATTTAATTGTGTATTTTTTACAGCTACCATCTAGGTTAGGACTTGGTGATAAATTAGGCTTAGAACCTATACTACAACAAATGGGATAATTATTAGGAATACTTAAAAAATCTAAATTGTCGTTATATCTATATATAGAATCTTTGGAGTTATTACAAATAACTTCTGGGTTTTGTCCTCTAACCATGGGTTTATAATCACAAACGCCTGCAAAAGAATCATAAGGGTTACCAAGTTTTCTCTTATCCTGGGGTAGTTCACAAATGATTTTAGCAGTCCATTGAGAGATTCCAGTATTTTCAGTCCATTTCTTACCTTGACTCCAGCCTCTTACTGCTCTCTGAACAGCAGCATTATTACCTGAAGTCTCAAAAATTATACCAAAAGATGTCTGGGGATCACCTGTAACATATTGTACATATTTTGAGTTAGCAATTCCATTATCAGTTAATTCTACAATAAAACTGTTTAAAACATCATTAACTGGACCTCTATTATAGAGTGAACTTCCTATCCACATATATCCAGTAAATCCATTACCCTTAATAACGAAAGACTCCTTTTGATCATATACAGCACTTGTTAACCAACCACGAATATCATTATTACAGAATGAAATAACATTATTGGTAGCAGAGCCTTTACCAGTGCCCCACCAACCAATTTCAAGAGGACCAATTAACTTCTTAACAGATCCATTATAGCAGTCGGGATCAGATGAAAAAACTATTGAACATAAATATAATAAGTGAAAGAAAATATTTAACATTGTGTTTATTTTTATAAGACAATACATCAAATATACTTTTTAATAAAGTTGTGTTACTACTACACAATAATTGAAATTATAACACATAAGGTAAATAAGTCATATTTTATGATATACTTATTACATGTTATTTAATAAAGAAACAGTAATAAAGTTGTGTTACTACTACACAATTATTGAAATTATAACACATAAGGTAAATAAGTCATATTTTATGATATACTTATTACATGTTATTTAATAAAGAAACAGTAATAAAGTTGTATTAACATAGTAAATATCTGAAAAAAGACCCTAAAATAAAGATTAGTCCTCTTATTCATCAAAATATTAAAAATTCAAAAAAATAATGTTACCAAAACACCAAAATAAATTTTCAATACCTGGAAAAAAGGGGGGGTTTATATACATATGCATTTATTGTTTCTGCTGCTTCTGGTGCCACCGGTTCTATGGTGGTTCAATTGCGTTTATCATAGGAAATCAAAAAGCATAAAGAAGGGAATGTGACTCAAACAAAATATGGATATAATCTCTGTTCTGCTTTCCAATATTTTGACCATAGCTATCTGTTTCGCCATGTATTGCATATTCAGTTATGTATGGTGATTTGAGTCAATACTATTTTGCAGCCATTTATTGCATCAACATATACATCCATCACAACAATCATTGATAGTACGTAATGCCTGTTTATACTAGTCTAAGTGTACAAGCAATACCTTCATATACCCACCCAACAGAGAGAGTATTCTCATACTAACATGGAACTATAGAGATACTCTTACATTTTATTTGAGGTTGATTCTTTTGGCTCTTTTCTCTAATTGAGAATCGGTTAAATTCGCATTCTTCCTTCTACTCACTGACTTACTGACAATGCTATTACATCTACTTCCGGAATACTCAGGTATAAATAAGCTGGTCTAACTCTGATAGATCACTTATATTCATAGGCTTGCTCCTTACCGTCTTGTTCCACAAGTTCAACTTTACATTAATTTTGCCATAGCCCAGATCGGCCAGAGGGTTTATTTGTAAGGGATGGGTTTTGTGATATTTCCGGCGAGGTGAGAAATCTGGATCTCCATCCGGACCGAAAAGACCAAACATAACAACAGACTGCTTATGAATCGACCAGTGGTTGAACAAGACAGACACATATAGACTACAAGACACCATGTCTCGAGTAGAACAGGACTTGAGGGAACGGCGTGCCGGAGAAAGTAGTACTGCTGGCGGAGAGATGCAAGAAGTTGCCATTGAGGAGGAGTATGAATCTGACTCTTCTGAGGAATCCAGTGTGATTGAAGAGAAGCCTAAGTCGCGGAAGCCCGGAGACAACGCCTTCAGACAGCAGAGATTAAAGGCATACAATCCTGTTTTTACCGCAAGAACAGTGATTCCCACGTTATTCGTCATTGCCATCTTCTTCATCCCCTTGGGGGTAGCAATGTGGTATGGTTCAAACAGAGTGCAAGAGGTGATGATAGATTACACGCAGTGTGAGAATCTTGCCAGCAGAGATTTCTACTCCGAGATTCCTGAGAAATATGTTATTTTACACTTTAACGGCGTCAAGACCTCAGATATCGCCAAGCCACAATGGAAATTAGCTACGGATGAAACTCAGCAATTTGAAGACGAACGGAATGTCTGTCGAGTGCAATTTGAGATACCTCATGATATCAAGCCTCCAATTTTGTTCTTCTACCGGTTGAAGAATTTTTATGCCAATCATCGTAGATATGTTAAGTCTTTCAGTGAAGACCAGTTAAACGGAAAGGCTGCTTCCTACAACACCATCAATGACAATATTGGACAGAATTGCCAGCCTATGTCACGGAATGAAGATGGGATCATTTACTACCCATGTGGATTAATTGCAAACTCGTTGTTCAACGACACCTATGGATCGGGTTTGCAGGCTGTAAATGGGACCGCTTCAAATTATTCTTTGACAAATAAAGGTATTGCTTGGAGTACTGAAAAGAACAGATTCAAGAAGACCAAGTATAACCACACACAAGTGGTGCCACCCCCAAACTGGTTCAAAAGGTATCCTAATGGGTACAACGAAACAAATATGCCTGACATCTCGACGTGGTATGAGTTGCAGAACTGGATGAAACCCGCTGCTTTGCCTGATTTCGTCAAATTGACACTCAAGAATGGCAACGATACCCTTCACCAGGGTGTGTATGAGGTTTCTGTTGGATTACATTTCCCTGTGATTCCCTACAAGGGTAGCAAGTTTCTTTATCTCTCTACACGGTCGGTTATTGGAGGCAAGAACTACTTCCTCGGATACAGCTGGATCGTTGCGGGGGGATTATGTTTAGTTCTTGGATTATTATTATTGATTGTGAACCTTGTCAAACCCCGGAAGACTGGTGATCCCAAGTACTTGAGTTGGAATAGAGAGGCAGACTCTAATTCCGTGCCAACTCCGACGGAAAAGTAACCCATTGCCACCATCTTGTCACCTTATGTACATGAATTGTTAGTTAAATGTCAAACTTGAAACAAAGCCTGTAGAATTCAATCGAACTGAAGTTGTTCCAACGATTGTTGGTATGGAAATGGGGTTCTAATATCATCCTACATATTGTCGAGCTCATCGCGGAGTTTATCTCCAATTAGGCAACTAAGCTCCGCGTGTCTGTTGGGGTGGAGAACGAAAAATGTCAAACCGTCCATGGTGCTGCATCGTATACTAACGGGGGTTATGGTAGATTTCATCTCATCGCTTAGGGCTGTTGGTAACATAGAATGTGTAAACGACGACACCAGAGCTGACCATGTTAACTACATCAACCAAAGTCGGATTGGTAGACCAACCATACTTTTCCATCGTAAGCTTCGGTCCTTGTACCCCACGTCTTTTGGGAATTTTTCGGTAGCTCGGGATTATCTCCGAAACGATGCGCGATGATGCATCTCTCCCCAGAAATCAACTGGTGTTACCGAAGTGAAGAAAACAGCATCTAGTACTACCTAAAGCGCCATTGGAAGGTGCAGTGATGGCCAACGGCAATGGCTGAGGCCTTATGCCGTACAGGTATCACTGTGAGGTAATTACTAATGGTGGAATGTCCAGCGTATACAGGCACGTTCTATGGAAGTCGTAAGGCTCGGAGTGCACAGTGAAACTTCTATAAATGGATGGATTCCACCCCGAATTTATTTCATTTCAATTACTTTTCAATTTAATTCAATTTCATACATTTGAAACACAAGCCAATACCTTATAATAACCAAACATGAGCATTCCTAAGGAAATCACCCAGGTTATCATCCAAAACAGCCCCAGCTCAAACGTTGTGTACGAGTTCGGCAAGCCCGATTCCACCTTCAAGATTGTTACCAAGGCCTTTGATGAATTTTCTTTGAAGGAAGGTGACGTGCTTGTCAAGCTCTTGATCTTCTCCAACGATCCTACCCAAAGATCGTGGATCCAAAAGGGCATCAACCCCAAGAGAATGTACGTCACCCCATCCTACGAAGGTGAGGCTATGCCTTCTTTGGCCTTGGCCGAAGTTGTCGCTTCCAAGTCTGCCAAGTACGACGTCGGTGACATTGTCAACGGTAAGTTCGTCTGGGGTGATTACTGTGTGGCCAACGAAGCCTATGTTTTCAATAAGATCGACCCTAACGCCGGCTTGCCATTGCCATTGTATTTGGGTCCCGTTGGTATGACCGGTTTAACCGCTTACTTTGGTTTGGCCGACATCTGTGAGCTCAAGGAGGGCCAATCTATCATTGTTTCTGCTGCTTCTGGTGCCACCGGTTCTATGGTGGTTCAATTGGCCAAGCACGTCTTCAAGGCCAGCAGGGTGATCGGTATCTCTGGTTCCGACGAAAAGTGTAAGTGGGTTGAAAGTTTGGGTGCCGACATCTGTGTCAACTACAAGTCTCCTACTTTCAAGCAAGATTTGGCCGATGCTGTCGGTGACGACTACGTTGACGCTTACTTTGACGGTGTCGGAGGGGAAATCTTGTCTACTTGTTTGAGTTTGGTCAAGACTTACGGTCACATCGCTGCTTGTGGTGCTATTTCCGGTTACAACGACAGCTCCAAGTACGCTGTGACCACCTGGCCTGAAATCATTATCAACAGATTGACCATTAGAGGTTTCATCATTAATGACTTCCAGAACAAGTTCCCTGAAGCCATTGGTGCCATTGTCGGTGGTATTAAGAAGGGTCAAATTTCTATCACCGAAGGTATTGATTTGAAGAACGTCTCTGAAGAAGAAAACAAGTTTGAGAAGGTCACTGCTATCTGGCACACTTTGTTCACTGGTAAGGGTGAAGGTAAGTTGTTGACCCAAATCGCATAAATGATGGTTTATGAGGGTATAATCACAGGAAAATTCAACAGAATAATGGAATGCTAATTATTGTTTATAGCAGTAATAGAGATTATGGATTATGTTTTTACGGAATATCTCTTAAATATCCAGCGGATTAATTTATTTGCAGCCTTTATGCAAATTATGAACCCAGGTCAGGACAATATTGTAAGATAATGAACATTACTCAAAAACAAAACAAATAACAAACACAACAGTGAATTCGGTAGCGCGCAAAACTGTTTATTTTGGTCTCAGCGATTATTTACTTTATTTTACCTGCCTGTCTTAATCTTTTATCAGTAGAAAAGTACATTGCAGGATTTAATAAGATATACAATCGGACAAATCATTCCTTAATAATCCACACTGTGTATCATAATCGGTGTATCATAATCGGCTCTATCTAAAACATATTTATCCGCTTTCCTCCACAGTTTAATAACGGAAACCCCTCCACCGGATTTAAGGCGAACACAAAATATGCAACAACCAATATGAGCTTCCAGAGTATAGCAAATGACCCTACAATACCGTCAGTAGCTACTTCTCAAAAGGATCTGAGGCTCAGTAGATTCAGAGAAACATCTCACGATAATGTTTACACCGGCGATTTCGAATTAGAAGGTACTAATGGAGTGGCACTATCACGACTCGCCCATTTTGCACCTGGTTCTGTAGTGGTACTGAGAGAACCGCTGACGCATTTAACTGGTAATTCTCCAACGAAGTCTCCATTCCTTAGGCGAATACAGAGCCAGATACGTAAGATCTACGATGGAGATGAACCAGAGCTTAAAGTTGGGAAAACTGAAACTGCTACTGATTCCGTTTTTGGAGGTAGAGAACCAGATCCCATGAGTCCAATACAAGAAGTATCTCGGGAGGGAGAATCGGGAGAGGAGGGCAAAATGGTTAATCCGTTTGTGAGCGAGTCAATGGAAAACCAAAGGATATCTCTTGCCAAACTTCGGCCGGAAAAGAAGGAGAAAATAAATTCGGCTAAAACTTCACAAGCTGGTCTTTTTATTGCGGGTGGTGATGCCAAAATAGCGAATCGTGTTACTTCAACCCCTTCCAGACCAAGGAAAACGCAGAGAGATCCCTCGGTGAAAATATCGCTTACGCCGGCTCAGAGATTCCAGAAAAAGCCAGGGATTCGGCTGAACAACGCCTTGGAGAACTTCCGATTCTGCGAGATGGCTGGAACTGGCGCCTACGCCCATGTGTACAAGGGTATCAACTTGAAGACAAACCAGGTAGTGGCTATAAAGCAAATATGGCTTCAGAAGGATCAGAATGTGGGAGCGTTAATGGGTGAAATAGATTTATTAAAAGTATTACGACATCCTAACATCGTTAAGTACCATGGGTTTGTGAAAACCAGCACCTCATTAAATATTCTCTTGGAATTCTGCGGTGGTGGCTCACTTCGACAACTCTATCTTTCATTGGGTCACGGCTTATCCGAGTTCGATATGACAGGCTACATCCGTCCGGTTCTCGAAGGTTTGAACTACTTGCATGAGCAAGGTGTGGTCCACAGAGATGTCAAAGCAGCAAACGTGCTCTTGACAGACGAAGGTGAAGTTAAATTGGCAGATTTTGGAGTTGCTGCAAAGATAACTAATCAACATGCCACTGTAATAGGGACACCAAATTGGATGGCCCCAGAAACCGTTCTCGGGGGAGAAGGTCTCTGTACCGCTTCCGACATTTGGTCGTTGGGAGCAACAATTATTGAATTATTTACAACACATCCACCGTATCATGGATTGGATCAAATGGCAGTGTTGCACGCGATAGGAGTGGACGAGCGTCCACCTCTTCCTAAAAATATATCATCTATTCTCAAGGACTTTCTTCTTGAGTGTTTCCAAAAACAAGCAAGTTTAAGAATTAGTGCAAAGTTATTATTAAAGCATAAATGGTTAACATCGGCAAATAAAGAGGCAATCAAAAAATCCGAACTTAAAATTACCGAACGAGACCAGCTTTTCAATTTTGATGAAAACGACGCCAATTGGCAGTCTGCCGAAATAATTGAGGATAAAATTCAGCCCATAATATCCCAAGGTGATATTGAGTTGTCAGCAAATGAGTTGTCAGGCTCAGTATTTACAGCACTAAATAAGAAAGATCTTCTTCACAAGTTTGCGGAGAAAGAGAATGATGTTGTATTTGAACCTGATTTCTTTGATGATAGCAATGTGGGGCTAGTGAAAGCTAAGGAGGACACAAGCAAGGAAGTTTCCAATATACTGCAAGAGAAGGACCCCTTCCTTGACATAGAAATTGAAAACTTTGATACAAACGAAATAGAAATTCAGAGCAAGATGGAATATTTGATTACAAAATTGGCTCATAAAGTTGACCAATTCCATTTGGGATCGGAATCTATTGTTTCATCACTTGTGAAAATCACAGGGAGAATACTTCACATTGCAAAGAAATATCCTATACTGCACGAAGTGCTCATAAGAGACCACGGAGTGCTTACTCTTCTTGAGCTTTTGGATTTTGGCTCCGAATATCCAAAACAAAACAGATTGTGGTACCAAACTTTAGCAATTCTAAACAAAGTTTTTGAGAGGAATACAATGCAGTTTGAGAGTTTTTGTTTGCTCGGTGGAATTCCTGCTGTGACTTACTTTAGACGGTCCACTTTTGAACTACCAGTCAGACTACAAGTGGTTAAATTCATAACTTTTTTCCATGTTTCAACCAAGGCTTTAAGTATGTTTGTTTCATCTGGAGGGCTTAAGGTCTTGTCCTTTTTGGTAGAAGAGGATTTTGATGTTACACCCGAGTTTCCAGTTACCTCTATCGAATGCATCGATAAAATTCTTTCAGACGAATTTTCCAGATCAAAATCCGATATGTGTCGGATATTATCAAAGTATGGTGTTATATTTTGGTTTGTTGTCCTCCTAAACAGGTTGTCAAAAGTTAGGCCCACTGATAACTACAAGACCATAACAGCCCAAAGAATTCAGAGCTGCATCAACAAGATCCTTACTATAATCAAATATTTCAGTGATTCTGAGGCACGGGTGCGGTCAAGTATCGCTGGAGTCGACTTATTTAAATTGTTGATCAAAGTTTATTCCAGTTTAGGCTTGAAGCACCAGTTGGTTATTTTAAAGTTCTTCAAGTCTATGGCAGAGGTTTCAACTATTCTCCAGAGTTTGTATGCAGCAGACATTCTTGATTTCTTACTGGGAATTATGAAAGAATATGATCCACCAAAGCAACATTATAAGGAGGTTTCTAATATAGTTAGTCCTATACTTTATAACTGTTGCTATTTGAATCAGTCAAAGGAAAAGGCAATTGTTAAATTGGGACTTGTGCCATATCTTAAGAAGTTATCTAAGATTAACCTCCCGTTCAAACAATTCATACTACCAATCCTTTGTGAATTGGCATATATTGAGGATAGGCAAGTTCGGACCATTCTTCAAAAGTATGATATAATTAGTGTCTACTTTAACTTGTTGTTAGATCCGTTTTGGCAATCGACAGCCTTGGAATCTATTATCAAATACTACCAAAGGGATTCTGGTTTCGAGGATAGTCAATCTCCTAAAGCTATCGACTGTTTGGCTAGCGGGTTCATGCTTCCTAGAGTTTCCAATTTGGAGTCTGCCTTGGATGGTTATTTGCACCTCGTATCCAACAGTCAGATCTTACGAACTGCCATGTTTAAAGAAGCCGTTATTCACAACATCTTCTTTCGGCTCAAGATATATGGCAATAATTCGGTTGTTCAGTTGAACTTATTAAAGATCCTCCGAGAGCTTGTATTACATGCTGGGCAATCTAGTAAATCTTTTGACTTATCAGGTGAATTTATTAGTTCGTTGAAATCATTGCAGAAAGAAAATACGTCGGTGCTTGTTGAAGGTCTTGCAAAGGAAATATTGGGATTAATAACAAGAGAATAGAGTAAGAGAATAGAGTAAGAGAATAGAGTAAGAGAATAGAGTAAGAGAATAGAGTAAGAGAATAGAGTAAGAGAATAGAGTAAGAGAATAGAGTAAGAGAATAGAATAGAGTAAGAGAATAGAATAGAGTAAGAGAATAGAGTAAGAGAATAGAGTAAGAGAATAGACTAAGAGAATAGACTAAGAGAATAGACTAAGAGAATAGACTAAGAGATTACTTTTATATTATCCTAAAGATTGTTAAATCTAGAGACAGATATTATAGCACTATAGAAAATCGTATTGCGATTTATTACATAATATATTACATAATCATATATTCCCGTAACACAAAGTTTCCCTCGGTTGGAAAGTAGAATATGTGGAGAAACAATATCTCCAGAAACAAGATTTCCTACTTCATCTTTTTCTTCTGGTATCTACCATATTACTCACACAATGATACCTATACTGTACCCATCGCCGCGGGTGTCGCAGTTAGACGCTCACATTCTCGATTCTGAACTTTCAGGCCTTTTGAAACAGCATTTGCAGAGTGTCTTCCATCTCCACACTAGCCGCTGGTGGGGATATGATAAGCATCCTGATCTTTGGGATCTTCTGCTTAACGTATTGGTTTTCTACTTGACAGTGGTTAAACAGGGTGCATCATATGGACTTACGCTCCAGAATTTGAAACTAGCAGATTTTGTCACTGGTAAGATCATAAGCACAAGAAAGCGGTGGATCTTGTTATCGGTTCTTGTGGGTGAGTATCTTTTCCGCAGACTCGAATCGCATTTATACGCTGTGGAAGATTTTGCAGCATTCGAAAAATGTGAGAAGTCACAATCGATTTTAGGGCGAATAAAAGAGTATTTATACAAGCACAGAACTGCGTTTCTCTCGAGAGCTAACGATGTATTCAAGGTGTTGAACACCGTCAACTTCTTGCTCTTCTTGGTGAACGGCAGATACCCCACTATAGTGCACAGGTTGTTGAAGGTATGTCTTACGCCGATCACTGGCGATCTTCTCCGTTTCAACGGCGATAGCGTCAACTACGAGTTCCAGAATAGACAGTTGGTCTGGAACGTCTTGACAGAGTTCCTCGTGTTCATCTTGCCCTTGCTCCAATTGTCCAAGCTTAGAAGAATGGCTTCCCGGTTAGTCAAGCTATCTTCAGGCAGAGGCAAATCTGAAAACAGTAATACCTCCAGAACATTATTAACCCCATACACGAAGTTACCTGTGTCTCAATGCGCTATTTGCCACGAACAGGAAGACTATATGTCTAGAATGAGTGGAATAAAGTCAACAGCTCCCACCTACTCGATCACCAATCCATATGTCACTAACTGCGGCCATGTATTCTGCTACGTGTGTCTAGCGGGTAGATTCAATGCAATCGAGAATGGCAACGAAGATGCAGAATCTTGTCCTCGCTGCCGTCTGAAGCTTACTTGGATCAGCGAGTACGGAACAGACGAAGCAGACATCGATGAAAACGCTATAATGGTAGAATGGACAGAAACAAAGGACCAAGAAGACGGAGGACACGAAAAAGCATCCCAGATTTCAGAAAGGAGCGAAGAATCATCAGAGGGCGAGCTTAGTGATTCTGAAGTTCAAATAAAAGAATTGACAGGACAGCCTTCAATAGAACATACCGATAACGAGGAAGGTTTCAGCGAAGGTGAAGATCTACAAGAAGATTTGGAGGAAGATGTGATAGACGATGATGATGGCGATTTTGATAATGAGGAAGGCGACGACTTTGATGAAATCCTAGAGTAGCTATTAAACTTACAAATTACTTATAAACTCTTCAACAAAATTTGCGAACCCTTGTCTTCTTTATTCTTAGCCAATGCTTTCTTTTCTTTGGTCAATACCTTGCTCAATTTCTGGAACGTTTTTTGTTCATTCAGTGCTTGCAAAACTTCGAAGGTAAACACAACGATGAAAGCTGGTTGACCTTGTAACCAATCAGACACATTGTTTTCCAAAATATGGTTGGCAACCTTGACGGCAAATTCAGTACCAATGCTTGGTATCTTACCCTCTGCTACCTTAACCAACTTCTTGCTCTCGATATCAAACTTATATTCATTTCCTTGCAACAAAGCCTTGATGGATCTTGTGATGAATGGAACCTTGTTAACAAAGTGGTAATCTTCAAGAACATCACCCTCAATAGTGTTTTCGAAAATGAGATCCACCAAACGTGGTCTTGAGTCGGTATTAATATCCTTATCTTCAGTGGGTGTCACTATTAATTCAGTTAAGAATTGGGCACCAAGATTACTGGATAATATATTCAAGAAGGTTGGCTTATCTCTTGCAGCTTCCAAAATAGCTTTGTAAATGATTGGTAATGCCTTGGATGCCAATTCACTTCTTCTTTGTTCTTGTGGTTTCTTGGTGGTCTTGGCATAGGCTAACTTTTCGTATCTAGCATAATCCTTCTTCAAGAGTGGAGAGAAGTATTTGCCGTCTAATCCCTTCAACAAATAAAGTAATGGCCTTCTAGAAAATTTATCTTGGATGAGCATTGGAACTGCTTCTGCGGTAAACAATTCCGCAGAGAAGGACTTGTGTAACATGACTGTATCATCTATGGTCAAAAACAAGGTAATCAAGACGGTATTACCATTTTCGTTCTTGATTAATTCTGCACCATGCTGTTTCAAGGACTTAACAATTGCTTTTCTTTCCTTTGCATTTGCAAGAGCAACCAAGGTAGATGCTACTTCAGCACCTTCTGGAGTGTGAACCAACTCAGCAAACTGAGGTGCTAGCAAGTCAATAAATTCCCTGATTTGCTTTTCGTTCTTTTCAATGTCTTCGGCCAAGATTGTAGTGTACTCTTTCATTGCAGCGTGCAAGATTTGGAAGCCAGTGGAACCCTTTTCAACGGAAGCATTTATAGTGCCAAACAAGTTGGTCATGATTAATTGTCTTTTTTCAGACAGTTCATTCACAACATCCAATACAGTCTTACCCTTACCAGAATCCTTGAACACGGCATATTCAGCACCCCAGAATTCTCTGATCATTTGTTGTCTTTGTTCAGCAGTGGAGTACAACACATACAAGTCTTCCACCACATGTGCACCTTCTCTGTGTCTCATCAACTTACGTAACTTACCGTGGAGTTCGCTCAAGATCAATGCCTTGGATTCCTTGCTGCCGTAATGCAAGAGCTTGATCAAGAGATATTTACCGTACGAAGAAGTGGCCAAGAGGTAGAAGGAACCTTTCAAAGATGCAGTAATGGCATCTCTTCTCTCCTTAGAGGAGTACTTGACCAAGGTCTGCACCACACGGGAGGCGTCGTGTTTCATGACAAGATCACTGACCACATCCTTCGATAAGTCCCAGATCTCAGCACACAACTTCTCACGCACCTCTGCGGTTGGCTTCGGAGTTGTACTTCTGAGTCTTTCCCACAAGGATTTAATCTGTTGGACCTGGACACCGGACTTTCTCTTTAACTTACGTTCCTCAAGCAACTTACGTTGTTCCATGTGTTGTTCTCTTGATGTCTTCTTGTTAGGATCAACAGCAGCATCATTCTTGGAGTCATCTCCTTCTTCCTCGTCTGCTTCGTCTTCATTCTCCTCATCGTCCAAGTTGTCCAACTCGTCCAACTCGTCTTCTTCGTCGTCTTCTTCGTCGTCTTCTTCGTCAGAACTGTCGCTCAACTCTGCGCCTGAGCTTTCCTCTTCGGATTCAGAAGAAACAACTTCTTCCAGCTCGCTTTCTGGCTCAATGGCCTTAGCCTTCTTGGGCTTAGGCCCGCCAGCTGCCTTTGATGGATTCGCACGTTTGGTGCCCTTAGCCACTGGTGCCATAGTTCTAATGTGTATGTGTGATAGTGTGAAGCGGAAAGCCGAAACAGAATCCTTTGGAACCACACCTTTAGAAACTTTATCGCTAGAAAAGAATAAGATGAGATGAGATTTTCATCATTATAGGTGTGCATATAAACAACAGTGTTTGCTTACGTAACATTTCTAGTCCAACTGAAATTATTTAACCTGTGGAGTTCCTTACCAATTCCAAACCACTCTCTTTCTTATTTAATTTAGTGTCAATCAGGAAGAAATGTTGCGTACTTTGGGTATTAGAGCAATTGCTCCTCAGTCGAGATCAGCATACCGTGTTTCCTTCAAGCGGTGTATGTCTGTTGATGCAGGTAACAAGGTTGAGGAACTCACTGCTTTGAAACACTTCAACCAGTTTATTGCTAATGGTGAGAAGATATCTGTTATCGACTTCTACGCCACCTGGTGTGGTCCCTGTAAGATGTTGGAGCCTATATTTGCCACATTGGCAGAAAAGATCCCCGAAGTTCAGTTCGGTAGAGTCGATGTTGATAAGGCACAAGATGTGGCAATGGAATACAATGTTACTGCCATGCCTACTTGTATTTTCTTCAAGAACGGCGAAAAATTGGACACCATTGTTGGCGTCAACCCCCCTAAGTTGCTTCAGTTGATTCAAGAGCTTGGTGAAGTCGATCTCAGCGGCAGATAGTCCATAGTAATGTCAAACCGTATAGTAGGTATAGTGTATCTAAGTATTCCCCCGCAACCTTTTTTTCACCATCAGTCGTGTGTACAACAACAAGAACATTACCAGTAATCAATGATTGGTAGGGAGTACCAATGGACTAATAAGCGTAACTTCACTATACTAAATATAACGTGGCTATTTTACATTGGAATTTATCCAGAGACATTTGGTAGAGTTGAAGTATTCGGGGTGCGTCACTATACTTGCTTTTTGGTGGAATTGAGAAAGGATAAATCACTGAGGCCCACAATTAATACATCATCAAACAAAGTCATACCATATGTTCAGACGTGCAGTAAGAGTCACAACACCGTTGGTAGCCTTTGCAGCTGGGTATATGTTGTTCCCGAGGGAGTGGCGCAAATCTCACCACATGCACGATAAGGTTGCCCATATCAACGAAGGCGTGGTACGTCAATTAGAATCCACCGAGGAGTTCCGGGACTTGAAGGAGAACTCCGATTTCCGTTGCTACAGATTTGGAGATGCTATGCCCCAACAACACAGAAAGAACCACATTGGCCAGGGTTTGTTATCAGGTCCTGACATGTTCGAGATAGAGCCGATATCTTTCTTAGACGAAAACAATGGTGAGTTGGTCAGCTTCTACCATTTGGGTAAGCAGTTGACTAGTCAGGACAACCAAATTCACAACGGTGTTGTTTCCACAATTCTTGATGAAGGTTTGTGTATCTGTGGGTTTCCCAAGTTACCTTCCAAAAAGGGTGTCACAGCGCAGTTAGCCATTGACTTCAAAAATCAAGCTCCCCCTGACACCACAGTCAAGTTGACTGCTAAGGTGGTCGAGGCTAAGGGCAGAAAAGTAATCATTCACGGTCATTTGGAGACATATCCCATGAATGGCGATAGTCCTATCTGCATAGCCGAAGCGCAGTGTATTTTGGTGGAACCTAAATGGTTCAGGTACTTCTCTTGGTTCAAACTTGTGTAGAGTGTTCACGGTGTATACTTTCATGTGACAATGATCTATTCATAGAAGAAATGTCCGATTGTCGTAATAAGTCATCCTACCAGAAAGTTACCTTGTCCGACAGAACCACTTCTCGATTGGAGGTAATTCCTCTTAGAAAGGCCTTGTCCCAATACAAAATCAACCCTCCTGTAATCTCACTACATTCTCAAAAAATATTGCAATTTTAAACACTGTAATGCAACTTCAATGATAATGGAACCAGAATGACTTTCAACCCATTAATCACCACTGTTAAGTTCACATGTATCATGGCAGCACTATTCAACGAGCGTCATAAATGTAACCATACAAGCCCATTGCAATTGCATTACCCAAGGCCACACCATTAGTCAATGCTACTACAGCTATGATGTCACTCAGAGTGAAGCAACAGAACAGTTGGTACAAACCTATTGCCTCGTCTCTCAAACTGGCTTCTGTGTCAGGAAGTCGATGAAAGCAAAACGAAGCAACTATTGCTCCACTGCATGCAAAACAACAGTAGTAAGTCCGGAACTCCAATCAATGCAAACAGAATGGCGTCAGAGGAGTTTCATTTTGTTGGTTCAGAGGATAAGGGAAGAAGGTAATAAGGGAATAAGAAAGAAATAAGGTTGAATTAAAAACTATATAAGGAGACGCAAGTTATTCTCGATTCTATATTTTTTGCAGTCAGTTTCAAACAATAATCTGCTTTAGCTTATTTTTTGCTAGCATATCGAAAAAAAACAAAATATTGTATTATGTCTGACGCTGGAAGAAAGGACATCGGTGATAAGATCAAGTCTGCTATCAAGTCTGACAGGGACAAGCCAACTTTCGAGAAGTACTCCGACAAGGCCACAGACAAGATGGACAACGCTGCCGGAGCTGCTCAGCCAAAATCCGAGAAAGGGCATATCCAGAGAGCAGCTGATGCTGTTTTTGGTGACTCCAAGAAGTAAGCGGAATATGCTTAGCTGGGGTGTTACTGATCTGCTTAGTACTATTGCCACGAACCAGCAGTGCCGATTATGTGACAATGGAAGCCTATGATTTAATAGTATACTTTTCTATAGTTGAATTGATGATTTTATTTGCAGAACGGTTATCTGCTTAAATGAATGGCGTAGTTTGTCCAATAACTGGATTTTATTGCAATCTCGACTTTAATGCTAATCTACCCTTCGAGTTCTTGTTCCTTGTATTCATCTGGAAATTGCATATTTTAAAGGGTTGCATTTTAGCCCCCATTTCTTCAAGCGCAATCTGAAAAATTCGATAAATGGTAGCGCTCCTTTTTAAATACACGAAGACGTTGATTTTAGGACGCGTTGATGAAGATCAGAAGTGATACTAATTCACTTTCATTGATCTTATTTAGTTCTAATCGTTGATTCATATCCATTTTCACAAGAATATACTACTGCCATTGACTAGTAGTACTTTTTCTGTTCCCATCACGAGTCCTTCTACCAATAAATACTCTATTACAAGCGCCACCACTAAATATCCGCATGACTACTTCTACCAATAGAGACGAACAGGCATACCTTGATTTGTGCGCCAGAATTATAGCAGAGGGTGAAAAGCGCCCAGATCGTACGGGAACCGGCACCAAGTCACTCTTTGCTCCTCCTCAATTGCGTTTCGACTTGTCCAACGACACCTTTCCCCTTTTAACTACCAAGAAAGTCTTCAGTAAAGGAGTAATTCACGAGCTCTTGTGGTTCGTAGCTGGTGCTACGGATGCGACACTTTTAAGTTCAAAAGGAGTTAAGATTTGGGAGGGTAACGGCTCCAGACAGTTCTTGGATTCCTTGGGATTGCATGACCGTCGTGAAGGGGACTTGGGGCCAGTTTATGGTTTCCAATGGAGACATTTTGGTGCTGAGTACAAGGATTGCGATGCAGACTACTCGGGACAAGGAGTAGACCAATTGGCAGATGTCATCAAAAAATTGAAAACAAACCCTTACGATAGAAGAATCATCATGTCTGCATGGAACCCTCCAGATTTCCCCAAGATGGCATTACCCCCATGCCATGTTTTCTGTCAGTTTTATGTCAATTTCCCAGAGGATGCACCAGAATCAAATAGTGAAAAACTGGTCAAACTTTCCTTGAGACCAAAATTATCGTGTTTGTTATACCAAAGATCGTGCGACATGGGTTTGGGTGTTCCGTTCAACATTGCTTCGTATGCTTTGTTGACCAAGATGATTGCACACGTTGTGGATATGGATTGTGGTGAGTTTATCCACACTCTAGGTGATGCCCATGTATATTTGGACCACATTGAAGCTTTGCAGGAACAAATGGAGAGAACTCCAAGAGCTTTCCCTAAATTGACCATTAAGGAAGATCGTAAGGACGAGATCAAGTCCATAGATGACTTTAAGTTCGAAGACTTTGAGATCTCTGACTACAACCCATATCCACCAATTAAGATGAAGATGAGTGTATAGATTAACAACATATATATTGCAACGTAACCGGAAATAATAAATAAAGAAGCAAAGAGACCTTACTGTAGTTTGTTTAAAATGCACTTAGATTCTCCATTAAGAAGAACGTTCCATTACTTCTCTGGAATGTCGATTCCGCAATGCAAGGCTTCCCTTAGGGATATCAAACACCTCGTCATCTCGCAAATTCCGTCGCCTTTTATTATTGGAATTGGTGACGTTTTTCAACACTGGTCTTTTCCGAGGTTCTTCTTTCAGGGACATTTTACTCTTGTTGTTGATTTCACGTTTCTCTCCCTCATTTATGCTTTCTTCTGTGGAATTGGCGTAAACCACCACTTTGCGCACAAAATAGTCCGTATTGGAGTCTCCCACTGCGGGCAACATAGAACTTGATTTCCGGCGTAGTTTGCGCTGGACACTGGGCAATGTATAGTCGACTTGTTTACGTGTTCTCCTGCAGCGTCTCAACGGTAATGAAGAAGTAGTTGTTGGATCCGTCAGAGACCTGACAGATATGTTTGATTCAGCGTTATTCAGTTCTTTGCCGGTTTCTGTATTCAACTTATCAACAATTTCCACGTTTGACTCATTCTCTGTTGTTTCATTGTTTATCCTCTTGGTAGGCTCACTGAGAGCTGCATTATTGTCCACTACTTCAAGGAAAGGAATCTCGCCCGCGTTGATATCCTCGCCTTCTTGAAAGCTCTTGACTATGGGTCTATCATGAATATCATTACTCATATTGATTGACTCTGTTTCACCAGAGGCCTCAAGAATAGGGGAACAGGGCCGATTTCCCTGCGACGCATCTTCTTGGTCTACAAACGACATATCGGCAACAGATATTCCTGTTTCTGAGTCGTCTAGGTCCAACAACTGCATTCTGGCAGATCGGGCTTCCGGGGCAAGGATCGCAGGCTCTGGGTCTCCGAAAGACGAGAACTGCGCATTTATAGCAAATTCCTGGCTTAAGGGCGTGGATGTAACTGGCCGCGAGTATATGGAGAGCGCATCGAGAGTTGGGTTCTCTGGCAAGTGATCGTCGACTCTGATTTGTTTGAGCGTCTGGAACACCTCGTCAAATTTACACACTATTTGGCCCTCAAGTCTCTGGAGCCGTTTGGCAAGTATGGCTCTTGATTCTGGGTCTGCGTGGCTCTTGGTGGCAGCTCGTAACCGTGCGTTCTCGTTGGTGAGCTCGGTGACAGTAGCTTCTAGCAGTTCTATACGCGCAGCCATACTCGCGTTCATCCTTGCTAGATCACGGTTCTGCGACGCTATTGCTTTGGAGTCATCTTTGGCAAAGTACTTTGGAATGGTTTCGTCTTTTTTCTTATTCTTGTCCCCCTGGAACCTGGCAAGAGACGACGTAAAGTCTACCGACTTCCGTGCCATCGTTTGGATGTAAAATATATGAATATGTATGGAGAATAAACAATCAACAGCTCACACTAATTCTGAAGTTAAGGATTCTCTTCTATTGTTGTTTTTCCCAGTCGCGCATAGCAAATAATAGCAATAAAAAGGGATCGAAAGCAACGAAAAGAGAAGAAATGCGCACTCAGAAAAATAAAAACATCACCATAATAAATAGAACGAAATATTTATACGCGTTCCGTTTACCTGGTTATACCTGATAATATCATATTGACCACTTCGTACCCTTCCATATGTACTGGTAATACTGATCATATCATACAGATATTTTCATATTCCGGTTCACTTTCCTGTTCAAGCGATACACAAATAACTCTACCATTATGCTGAAGCTAGAATTGTACCAGAACAAAATCGCGGAACGACAGAAGGAACTTGAGAAGTTGTTCCAATTTAGAGATGTCGCCCAGGGAGTGGCAGATGAACTCTCTGCGCTAGAACAGAAACTAGCCACTATGGAAGATGGCGCCAAGGGCGTAGCTCTAGTGCTCAGCAACTGGCACAACGTCACCAAGGCTATCTCCCTTGCATCTTTGAGCTTGTCGCGGTACTCAGAAGAAGACTACATCAATAGCCATCCGGTTCCCGAAAGGTTGGTCCGGGTCCGTCTAGATAAGGATTCAGGAGTTGACCAGGAAAACGCATAGCAACCCTGCTACAGAAGAAGAGTAAAGTATCATGGACCTGGATTCCTAGGGTGTGAAAAAATAATGCATAGTGTACATATAAATGCTCTCTATAAGCTGCAGATGTCGGTCACGGCTCTAGCGACCAATGTGGTAGCATCTGCTTTCACCTTCTCCAATATTTTGGGCAATTCGGGGACAAGATCATCGGTAATATGGCAGAGAGACGTTATGTCCTCAAGACACTCAATGGCTTTTCTGTTATCTTTAACAAGCAAGACTGTCTTGTACAACAAGGACGACTCAAGCGCACCTTGTGTGCCGCTTGCAAAAGCCTGCCAGTCGTTTGCTGAAGCCAAAAGTCGGAGCCAAACAAGCTGCAAAAGTCTGTGTTCATTGATATCGGGAGATGCCGAGGCAATAGCGATAGCATCACCGAAAAGGAAAGCATCTGGGAGGGATAACGTAAGCAAGTCGATCAAATCTGTATGGTTAAGCTTCTTGTTATGAGTTAACTGTGAGAAAATAGCCTTGATATGCTTAACAGATTCTTCTGGTATATTGGCTCGGTTGTTCAATAAGGACGACTCAAAGTACTGTGGAGTAAGTAATTCCTTAGCAGAAACAATATCAGTGTACCTTTCAAGTAACTTTCTCTGTGTGCGGGCTTGGAAATACTCCGCATCAATGGCCTGTAATGATTCTCGACTATCTCCCACGGCGATGGCACTCAATTTGGCAATGGACATGCTGAGTTCTATCTTGTTAACGTTGGCTGTCTCGTCCATCGTGATCGAGTCAACAAGACTAGACTTGGCCTTGGAAAACTTGCTGCCCAATAAGTATTGAATCCATGCAATGTCAGCCGTTTCCTTGGGGTTCTGAGCAAAGTATGCTTCCAAGAACTCATAGTATTCGTCCACGGAGGGGAAACCTTGGAAGATTTGTTGGATCTTATCGTTCTGCAAACAGTATGTGAAATAGCAGAAAGCAAATGATTTACCATACGTATGGAAGTACGAGGCCACGGTTTCAATGAATTGAGTGGCTTCGTCCGAAGAAGCCCCGTATCTTGAAATCAACTTTTCTTTCTTGGCTTCAAGTATCTGTACCAAAGAACTCAAATCACCATATGCCTCCACAATGGCAGTTGCATCATCATCCAATGACGCATCTAATAATGCATTTATCCAAATAATCTTGTTAGCCTCATGCCACGTTTCATAGTTTGCTAACTTCTCGCTAGAAGGTTGAGTGCTTTTCAAATATGCAATTGCACTATTGGTCATGTAGTACAATATTTGACAGTAATGAATCAATTTAAGTTTGTTCTGAGATAATGACGATCCTTCACACTCCTTGATGAAAAACTTATTCAATTCAAAAAGTAGATTCGTATCAAGAGTCCACAACTTTATATTACGAAGGGAATTCAATTCACGGTATTTCTTCTCGTTCTCATATGTTCCTTCATAGATTGACGTGACGAGAATGGAGCTTATATTCTCCTCGTTCACATTATTGGTTTCCAACTTGTGAATGAACGAGGTAAAAACATTGTCAAAAGAGCCAAGTTTCCTCGCAAAGAATTCCTTCAAAATATCAGAATCCTTGGATTCTTGAGGACAGCGTTCAGTAATTACTTCCTTAAACGAAGCCTTATAATGTTCATTAGCTCCAACAGTTTGCCAACAGTGAAACGCTGTATCCACTTTTTCAATCATATCAACAACATTGGATACTGCAATTTCAGTTCCATTGGGATAGTGAGTCTTAACTAAGTCCACTAGCTGACCAAGTAGTTTGGATTTCAACTGAAGGAAATCTGAAATGGAAGGTAATTCTTGAGAAAAGTAAATTGACTTCCAGGAAAACACCTCGTCTGCAACTAAAAGGATAGCACTGGACAAAGATTGTGGATCTTTGGATGTTTCCTTCAAATTGAAGTCAATAGATGAAGATGATTGTGCATAGAAAATTGCTTGCTCAATATGGGACTTCACAATTTCAACAGGAGAAACATCAGATTCTGCGTTTTCCATTTCATCCTCATCAAAACGTTCGATTCTCAAGACACCGGAGTTGCCAGTTAACAAGAGAATGGAGGAGTTTGATTCTTCTGATTTGTTCTCGTAACCTTGGCCAATGATTTGAACATCTGACTTAAGACTTATAATGTCCTCCCATCTAGGTTTGTAGTAATAACCGGTATTCTTGGAATGGATGTATGATATGTCGATATCGGTGAGAATAATTGAATTATCAATTAAAACAAATGCAGTTGTTTCTGGGCTTGGAAGGAATAATCTAGGCTTTGTGTCCAGTAAAATGATAGAATGGTTATACTTCAGCAACTTGTGGGTTCCGTAAACCAACACACCTGTCTGGTTGATTTTCATGGTCACTAGTATCAACTGGTTTTTTTCGTTATCGTTGAAGGGAGAATCCAAGTAACATAAAGTCAAGTACATTCCGCTTTCAGCTGCCTGTTTCAAAGGCCACAAATCTAGCACTTTAATTTGAACACTGGAACCTGGAAGAAAACCGTCAAGTGAATTTTCCAAGGCAACTCCCATGCGCTGTCTAAATGACTGTCTAGAGTCCACATATGGAGAGCCATCGGTGGACGAAAATTGGTAGGTCAACAAGCGGAACCCTCCGCTGGAATCAGTGATTACAATTTCCTGTGTCATACCATTGTTACTGATTCTTCCCAGTTTTATGCTGACAATCTCGTCCACAAGTTCGTTGTTATTGCGATGGCCGAATATACCGGTTAAAAAGTTAGAAACTATACCAAAGCCAAGTTGCAGTGTAAGGTCGGTATAATCCAACTTAGGTTTCCCCTTGAAATCTCTCAATGTTATTAAGATGCATCTCTTTCTCGACGTCGCTACGGCAATACCTGCTGGCTCAATGTTTTCTGCAAGTGTTATGTACTCACCCTTGTCGGTAGCTAAAGGAAGGGTGATCTCCAAGAGCTTGTCGTTCACCAAACCAATTGTAGGCGCATTCTGGACACTGGCGTAGAACCTAACTGTACCAGACGCAGGGCTGATTATCGCAATACCTGGATCTTCGTTGGTACCACTCGCAGGACTGGTTATTATGCCGAAGGGCAAAAGATCGGAACTGGTGCTGTCGATAGGGAATTGCACAGAAAGCGGTGTTGGGTCCAACGATTTGTAATTCCATACATGGATAGCGTTGGGAGAAGTCACCATTGCGTGGCTGGTTGCTCCGTCTGCATATCCATTCAATAAGGAATATGTATCTGTATCTTGTAATGCTGCTGGCAACGCAGGTAATCTGGAGACACAGTATTTCTGGCTCTTGGTCAATTCAGTGACTGAATTCTTTAACAGAGCGCTTCCATCTTTTCTTATTTCTTCTCCAGCACTGTCACTAGGCGCAGTTCTGGCTTTGAAAAGCGACATCGTCTGTCACAGCTCTTGTTATACACAGTGTAAGTTGTTTTGAATCCAAGAAGTCGCTTTGTTTGAAGACTTAATTTTTTTGTTGATAATTTTAGGCACTACTTTGGTGCGAAGCATCGCTAATACATTTTACCCTACCAAATTGGTCTACTACTCTACTACAAGAATATACTAATTCAGATAGCCTTTCAAGTTTGCTATTCTTTTATTGTTACTTCTTCGGCTTTTGCATTCCATTAACACGAATGAATCCTATATTACAGTACAAAATTTTAATGAGCTCCTCTCATACTACTTAGATCTTTCTCTTCTTTGGTGCAGGCTCGTCTTCAACGACGTCATCTTCTCCCTCGTAATCCTCAATGATATCAGCATCGTTCTCGTCATCAAAGTCACTATCCTGGTCGTACTTAGCCTTCAAACCCTTCATCTTTCTTGTTTGCAACTTGCTCAAATCTTGCTTACCAACGTGTATTTGAGCGACCTTGTCACCCATCAAGTCGGTGGACACATTCTTCTTCTCCTTAGGTTGCAATTGCTTGGGCTTCCTGTGTGCTTCCTTCTCAACCTCAGGCGAAGGAGTTACGCGTCTGCCAATTTTGAAGTCAAAATGAGGGCCTATTTCGTCAAGCTCGATTCTTGGAAGCTTCTGACCTGATTTGAAAGATCTAACCTTGTATACTCTAAAATGAACAAGAGGGAGGTGCGAAGAGTTAGCGTCTTCAATTTCACCCACCGATAAAGAGATTACATATTGCAACCCAGCAACATCCTGCAATGGGGTCTCCTCACCTCTGTAGAAATCAAGGAAAAGAGACTTCACTTGCTGGTATGCAGGGTGTGAGTCAAATGCGGGTCCGTTGAAGGTGAACATAGGCTTCAACCCCAATGCAAATGTGGTCTTCTTGAAATCTTGTATCAACTTGTGGTTGGCCTGGATTGACAACTCCAACATATCGTACACCTTGTGGTTGAAGAAACGAGCAAAAGTCAAAGTATTTGGTCTCTTCTTGTTGTGAGAGGAAAACACCATCAAAGAGGTATCATTTTTTTCAGCAAAGAACTCCAACTCAGAGGCATCTTCAAAAGGTCTGATTTCATTTTTACGACTAAACTTTTGGGCCAAGGGCTTCTTCAATGCCATTAAATCACACATAGCATCATGTAAGAACTTGTTACCGGTGGATCCTGGGACAAATAATGCTGACTTGGGGTTCTCCACAAGCTTAGGCTCCTTCTTCGCTAAAGCTCTCTTGGAACGAGCATTCTTAGGTTTGCTAAAACCATGTTAGTAAACCTTATCGTTTCATATACTAATTTAGGAACAATATGATCTCCCCTATGTTGAATACATACATCGTTCTAATCATACTAACGATCTATAATTGCTATTTACAGTTGATCTAACTGTTACAGGGCTGGTAGAAAACTTTTTGAAATATATAGCCATCATCTCATCCCATCAATGGATCACGTGATCAGATGGTTGGTGTTGAAAAACAAAACAAAAAGGTCGTACCCGGATTCGAACCGGGGTTGTTCGGATCAAAACCGAAAGTGATAACCACTACACTATACAACCAATTGTTGTGTGAAATTTCTGCTACCTTGTAACGAGCTACGGATTCTGGAAAGAGCCACAAAATTGAGAAGACCCTAACACCAAGCTGATTCTGCTCTCACCTTCTTATTGTCTCTTCCATCCCTTCTCCTTTCAGCATCAGATCGTTATTTTTTCCTTGTCAATCATCGTGTAGCCATGCGCTGAACGAAAACAGTTGGTGAGTGATCCTAATGTTCACCTTCTGGCAATTTCTGACAAGGAATTGCACACTGCGTACGTTGCACAATCTGAATTATTAGGTTAATTTCCACTTATTTTTTAATTTGCTGTCATAGTAACTTTTGGAAGTCTTCAACATCCACTGGTATTAACCTAAAAGTGTTTACTTCATGCTAGACTTCTCCTCCATAGTTATACATTTTAATATCTCAACGTTGTCGTTCTCTATAGACGTATTTAATGTATGATCTTGATTTGTTATAAAAACACCAAAAATACCAAACCAACAAGAAATAAGGATTATAGAGGGTGGGATAAGTTGACCCTCGGGTACAAACATGTCAGGAAAGTTGAGCTATAGGCAATTTTCTTATATAGACCCTTGTTAGTAAAACATCAAGTTAGATAATATTGGTTGCCCAAGTACGATTGTTCTTTATGAAATGATAAAAGTATTAAAAAATATGTCATTCTGATACTAATAACTATCGGTTATAGCGTGTGAAATTTGGATATTGTCCCTAAGATACAGTGGTACCATGTTTCGTAAGTACTCAGTTTTTATATTTTGAAGGAGTAACTCTCACTCCTTATCTTATTAGTTTATGATTCTTACTTGAGCATGGTAATCCCCTAAAAAAACTATTCTTTCATGACTCAAAGAGGGTAGGACAATCAATTATATCTAACAGAATCTTAGGGAAGATATGTGGGTGGAATTACGAGTACTATTGACATCAGCATGGGATTTGATATATTCTAACCATTCTTTTCAAATAACAATGCTTTTTAAGTGAATGTTCAATATTTATCATATTTCCTTGCAATCCGATTAGTCATATCATTCCTTAGCAGCTTCACACCTATTAGCAACTCTTGTGTACACATATTTAAGTAATTTCGTTTTATTACGAACGGCTTCTTAGTTTTCTGACAAAAGGTATTCTTGATTATCTTTTTATCTAACGGCAGATATTGCGTACGATTTAACAAAATGTGGATCTTTTACCTGGTTACCTTACTTATTTTTTAGTGATGTACTTTATCCATGGTGCGTGTAGACGACTGATACACAAGGGGAACTTCGGGAAACTAATACCTTGCAGAAACACTGATGAACTAAAATTAAAATTAGATTGTGGGAAACAAACTAAACATACTACCAAGGAAAACACAAGTGCTGTTATATGTGGTGCGAAGAAATATCGAAGCACCAGCCTATATCAAGAGCAAAGCAGCAACACACCTATGGCGCCGGAATTGGCAATACCTTGGATAGCAGCCCCTCCATAGGAAACCTGTAGATAGAAGATTCAAATCCGGTAGCAGAGGCAGATCAGATTCCGTTTTCGATCCAGTACCAGAGGTGTTTTTCGTCGTAGCCGAAGGATTGTCAAATAGATTTGGATCTAGGACGGGCAGAGTTCAGGAAACACCAACAACAGTTGCACCACCAGAAACCTTAGAGCTAACATTATCAGAAGAATTAGTAGCGGCCTTAGAGTTAGTAGCGCTACCCTAAGTGGCAGTAACACAGCTGCTCCAGAACAAGTAGCCCCAGAACCAGAGGCACCTGTAGGAGAACCATCTTCAGCATCACTCCCAGCACCAGTGGCAGTGTTAGCAATGTTACAATGTTAACAATGTTATCAGCAGCAGTACCAGTGTTAGCACTGCAGCACTATCAGTGTTAACGGTAGCAGTAAGTGTTAGTAGTTGCAGTGGCTTCAATTGGAGAAACTGCCGCAACTGTGTCTTGTGCAGCAGTGTTACCACTAAGGGCGTTGGAAATAACTTAAGCCAATGAAGAGAACACACCAGCATTGGTACTTTTACCTCCAGTGATGACGGTCACTGTGACAACATCATCAGCAGCATTTGCGAAGTGCAGTCTTTCGTTTTTTATTTCAGAACAAGACGTGTGACCTTTGTTTCGTTTGTTTCCATCCGACACTTTTGCAAGTCTGCGGAGGCCATCTTTACCATACCTGCCTCAAACCTTTTAGTATTGAGGGAGAAATATACTAAGAGCCACGGAAATATACTAAGAGCCACAACATTTCACGACTACAATCAATGTCGCTCCCAACTAACATTGTAATATGTTTTTTGTTGCTTCAGTACGCACAGTTTAGAGGCAAATATTATCCCATAACGGCGTTCTTCTCTACTCAAGCTGCATTGTGCCATTCCAAACAGAAGCCACCTTTTTAAATGCTTACAATTATGTTAACTAATCCACCAGTTTAAATGCTTACAATTATGTAAAACTAATCCATTCTGGTAGCGAACTGCAAACCTAAGCTGGTGGTCTAGAACGCGCAGACAAAGCTCCACAAAAACCTGATCTCTAGCACTATATTAATAGAATAGAATACTTGGATTTCAGTGGGGCAGGCAGATATTGGATCGTATACCCAATTTACGTGTTTAGCCCACCTACCTTGTCTCTGTTTACCATACCATGTCACTACAATCCTCACGGTTAAAAACCGAGTATGTCGCCTTAAGCGAGATCCGCAGACCGATCCCTCCCGTGCTAGATAGCCAGAAAATCGATTCAATGGTGTCTACGTTGAAAGGAACCCCACAGTCTTCGGCAACATGCAATATCGAAGATATCAAGCCTGGTGAATTACCTCCCATTGATGTTTTCAAGGTGCGGGAACAGGGGAAATCATACTACTTTGCATTTGGTGGCTGTCACAGGTTCCAAGCCTATGATAGAATTGCGGCAGAGTATAGTAATGGAGAACCAACTTTGGTAAGGTGCCGCATACTACCAGCGACCAGAACCTCCCTAAAAGTATACTTAGGTGCCTCCGTCGATGCTATGTTCCATGACGGATAATATGGCGTTGAAAACTATTGCTTACTCTAGCATTAGATACAAAATCTTTGCATTTGGTTCGAATAAAGATATTGTTTTGTTACATAAATCTGAATCTATGTAAAGGAAAATACAGGAAATGCGTTTTAGGAAAGTGGTACATTTCAGACTTGTGTGGCTACGAGCGATCCATTTAGTTTACTATGAGAGAGTAATTTAGACCTCTAGTATAATAAATTATTGTATAAACTGTATAGTAAATTAGACCTCTATTATAATAAATTATTGTATAAACTGTATATGGAATTAATAATATTAATAATCTATGCCCACACCTGGAGCTGGTCAAAATAATCTACCCTCTTGCCAGCATCCAAATTATTTTGAATACTTTTTCTTAGTAAGTCAGCTATTAAAGGATTTGAACATGAAACAAAGGCTATTGCCTTCTTACTTTGGCAGATTTCATTGCGTACAATTTCATTGACATCTGGCTTTTCCGGAACAATTGTAATATTTGGAAGTTGGGTCACAATCAGCGACTTTTCGGAACTGCTTTCGCTGTATTTTTCCGATGTAGTAGAAGTAGTCCGTTTTGTCATGAATACAGTTGTGTTCACATTGGGGAACTCTTCCAATTTTGCAAGCTCTTTACTCAACGCCAGCACATGCCCCATGTCATTCACTATCCAGAAAAGTTCAAGCTTACGATCGGAGTGCTTTGTCTTGGATGCAACATCATACAATTCTGCGTAGACACCAGGAATACCAACACCGCTAGCAATGTAAACAATACGATCGTGCATGGACACAGGAGAACTGTGTCCATAAGGACCCTCTACAGCAATTCTCATTGTCATGGAGTTACCGCGAGCCAATAATTTCTTGTAAATGGACTGCGTTAGACCTGTTTTAACTTTGATGTAAGCGACTACCGTCGTGGGGTTCCCAGGGGAAGAAATGAATGTGAAAGGATGGGACTGGAAGAATCCAGAAGGTGTAAGGAAATAAATAAACGCATGAGATCCAGCTGGGGCTTTCCACCATAAAGGTTTCTCTGCTTCAAGTTTGATGATATCGTCAGCAACCAACGTCAATCTTGCTGTTGGGAAGCCGAAAGATACGCATCTGACAATACGAACAAGCCAATCAAATGCCCAGACACCAACGCAAGGGTAGGCGAAAACAGCATAGCCAGGGTAGTCAATGTGAATCCATGTACCCACAAGGAAGATCACCGCCAATGTTATGTGAATGAGATGGAACCACTCGTAAGCATTTCTTCTGAGATAAAGCATCCCCTGTAACAAGAGCAAACCTGCCAGAATTGTAGCGACTGTACCCCAGATCAAGTAGTTTTCAATCATATTCATGCGGTATCTGGTATCGAAGAAGTAGGTGTATGCAGCTACATGAACCACAATCAACAAGAAGGCGACACGAGCTATCCAACGGTGGAAGGTAATGAAGGTGCTGTAATGCCATTTGGTCAACCACTGAAGAAAGTTATTTCTACCAGCAAACAAGAACATCAATGGCACCAAATACATTGAAAGTACCCCAGTTCTGTCAGCAAGATAATGAGATATAGCAAATTCTTCAGAGAATAAAGGATCGTTCTTCACAGCATGAATCCCAGCTCCAGAAACAGCCATAGTTAACAAGACAAACACCAGTATTATAAGGGATTCCCAACGTAAAGGAATCATCCCAGAAGCGAACTCGAGGTTCATGAACGCATAAGAAGTAGCATGCGCCTGCGAAAATGTAGGAGCCAATACAAATGTACGTCTGAACCAGTTAGAGAATGGTCCATGACAATTCTTGAACAATGCTGGCAAGATAACATAACTCCAGTTGACTATTGTACCGACAACAAGTACAAGAGCCCAGTAACCAATTAGCCCAGCACCGTACCAAAGAGAATCATCGTACATTTTGCTGAGTTGCATAGCTCCATTGTCATAATACTTTGCCACAGTTGCATTAACCTTAATGGGGACAGTAGTTATCTTCAGCTTATTGAACCCAGGTATTTCGCTAGGGTACTTTGCGTTTTCCAAGTAGTTATCGTAGGCCCTAACAAATTGGTCGTATGTAAGTGTAGTGCTGACTCCACCCCACAGTCTGCACAAGAAATTCAACTTGCTTACAGCTTGGGGCGTCATTCTGTCGAATAGATTAAAGCACCCAGCCATAGAAGCCATAGCTGCCTCATCGGTGCACCAGCAGGAATAGGTGCTGATGCCGGTACAGAACTTGGCCGATTTCTTGAGCTGTGTGTTGCATGCGTACGTAGTAGCATATCCCTTCCCCTTAATTATATCTTTAACACTGGAGCCCTCAGCAGCCACCATGGTGCCTGAGAGCACCAACATAGATGCGAAGAAGCCTAAACTCACCTTCATAACGTAGACTACAATAGCTGCGAAAAATCACCTGAAGATTAGCAATTGTTGAAAACTGCGTTCTTCTTCCACATTAAATAAGTATCGGTCCTTCCACGGGCTTCTCAGGAGTGTGATGATAATATGCTCATCCATAGATAACAATATAAGGTTATGTCGAAACACTTGAATCTCTCTGGTGGACACTGAGCAAATTATTCCGGCACAAGCGCAAAATTCAGCTCATGATAATGAAATTTGCTCATCAGATTGACTGATCCAACAGCAAGAGCCGCGTCCCACAGATTCAATAGCTTTTAATTATTGACATCACTGCCAAATTACTAGGTTTCAGACTGGCCATATGATTGGCCCGCCTTACTACCAGTGTGGAAACATTCTCTCTCATGATGGTAATGCCTCGTCTGGGTCTAACTCTTGGTCGGCCCGATGTGCAGAATCATCTCTGGTGGGCATCTCGCACAAAAACACGGGACATCGCTACCAACTTTCATTTTGTGGGGACCTCTTGATATATATTTTCCCATAGTACTGCCGCGCTGTATCTGACAACCCTACCACTTCTTTGGGTAGGGAGTTTCAATCTACCAGAAAGACGTTAAATCTCCTTGAAACAGGGTCAACCTAAGATAAAGCGTGTATATAAATATTGTATATATTGGTGGGTGTATTTGGGATATCCAATTCTACAACCTAACAAATGAAAAGACGAGGGCTTATGTCCATATCTGCAACTGGTCCACAAGGTCGATTCTCTTTCCAGGGACTAAATTTCTTCTTACAGCTCCACGGATCTCATCATCAAGAAGAGGACTTCCGCAGGCCACAAAAGCCATTGAGCTGCTGGAAGTTTCAATGGCTCCAAGGACAATACCATTCACATCAGGTCGGCCCTCAGCCCAGGCTACCTGAGCGTCTACTTTGGGGGTACTCGAAGAATAATCAAAATCTGAAGTCTGGACGCCTGAATCCTTCTCTTTCTCCTTTGCCTTCTCACCCTCTATAGATGTGGAAAAGGGGTTTAATGGTGCCAAGCCTCCAGTGCGGTACACCTTAACATCAACATTCTCATACAGTACCAATAATGTAAGCTCCTTATCGAACACAGCAACTTGACTACGGTCCCGTACAATCCAATGCAATTGAATTCTTCTGGGCGTTCCTCGGATGCGTTTGGCCAAGTCAAGTGCCTCGGAAATGATACCAGGGATCCCGTTACCTCCAGCAATGAAAACAACCGTGTCGTGAAGCGAAACTGGTGCCTGAAATCCGTAGGGGCCTTCGACAGTTACTCTTAACGATAATGGCTGCGAATTCGCAGCTATCTTGCGATAAAGCGAATGAGTCACCCCACCCTTTATACGGCAGTACATGGTGATAGTATTCTCCCCGTGGACCGAATCCACAATTGAAAAGGGATGGGATTGCCAGAAGGCCGTAGGTGTCAAAAAGTGGATGAACCCGTAACCACCAGGAGTGGAGCACCACCATGATCTGCGAGGGATATCGACCCTGATCAAGTCGTCAGCTACCAATGTCAAAGTAGCTTTGGGGAATCCGAAAGCAATAAGTCTTACAATTCTGATGGCCCGGTCGATGGCCCAGATAGCAAAACTTGCGTACATGTAGCCGGAGAAGCCATCAAAGGCATCCAAGTGTCTCACAGAACCGACGGCGAAGAAGAAGGCAAACAAGATGTGGACAAGCAAGAACAACTCATAAGCCTTTCTTCTGAGGGCAAGCATACCTTGGAACAACATCAAGCCACAGAGGATCAAAGCAATTTTAGCCCAGGTGATGTTGTCGTTCTCCCATGCTTGGTTCTTGTCTTCACCACTCCATGAAAAAGTGAGGGAGCAAGCATGTGCAAGAATAAGAACAAAAACAGTTCTGGCAATCCATCTGTGGAATGTTAAGAAGGTAGAGAAGTTCCATCTAGTGAAGAATTGTAAAATGTTGTTCCGACCAGCCAAAAGGAAGAGTAAAGGAATTAACACTGTACCAAAATCGCCAAAGTGATCACCGATAAGCATGCCAGATTCTTCGCCCGGGTTGACACTGTCACTGATCTGCGTCGCCATTAAGATGATAGTCAAAGCAATAAAACCAAAGAGCACAAGTGACTCCCATCTTGAAGGGATTAAACAAACATCAACGTTAAACAATCGAAGTGCACGTTGTCTGCGCTTGGAAAAGGTTGGGGCCATAGTGATTGACTTTTGCATCCAAGTGGACATAGAGCCCTTCATTCTCTTGAATGAGTTGGGGAAGATCACATACGACCAGTTGACCACAGTCCCCATGGCTAAAATGACCAACCAGTACCATAAAAGTCCCAAGGCAACCGCCAAATCTGGACCCTCATCATCTCCTCCATTGTCGTCTCTTGTAGTCAACAAAGTACGAGTTGACATAACAAATAACAAAGTGGCGATATCAACAAAAAGCAAATAAAAGCAAAGAGACCTGGTGCGAGATTAGCACTTGAATATTATATATTGTTCAACAGCTATCATATTCCTTGCAAACAAAAAACTATGGGAACACCTCATATATATATATATATATATATATATGCTTGAGTAGTAGTAGCACCTATCAGCTCTTTGTGAGGTTGCAAAAATGAGCAAATTATCGGCTAGAACAATTGAATTGTTATGTCTTTATGATGGGGTGCAACACTTTGGACACGCCTTTGATAGGAACAAAAGCGATCCTGCTGCAGGGGAGTATCAATATTCAGAGGATGAAAGGTCGCAAAAGCAACTAAGCCTCCAATAAAAGAAAGTACACATGAAGCAAGTTGAAACCGAAAGCCGTGCCTCAAAAATATAGGAAGGGATTTGTGACCAAAACAATTACCGTGAACAATCTCCGAAAGCTAACCTACATACAAATAACATAATGGTGTACATACATGCACCTGATAGGAAATTATACATACCATCAAGGCTGGGTCATATTCTACGTCCTTAATATTTATCTTCGCTAAGACCAGCAAGGAACGCCTGAAAGATAAGGGCCGCGAAAAGAGGTGTGTAAGCTTGCTGCGGCTCAACTACCGCAACTTGCGACAATACAAAACAGTACCTAATACAAAACACTTACTGACATTTAGCTAAGGAAACCTGGACTTTAAGTTTATTGACGGGTATTTGGCATATTTTCTTTGATACAGTATGAAATCTTTTTGTCTCTATTTCAGATTGTTTTGTATCCGAGAATAAATGGATATGTAAATCAAAATGACATCGCGTGGGCTCCATTTTGGCAGGCAATTGATGCTCCAGAACAATAAATCCTACACATATAATTAATGCATCTAATGTAAACCTGCTTAGCCTTCCAGCAGAATACCTTGGCAACTAAGCGGCTCCACTTATTTCCAGATCTTCCAAAGATCCATAGCCAACGGTAGATGCTATACACTGGGACGTACGCTCTGAGGATTTCGCAAGACTCGTTCGTTACCACTTTGGTAAGATTTTCTACCTCTACAAACAAGAGCACCATACAAGTGGTCATCGAGGCGGTTTACAGTACGAAGGCTATGCCTAAACCATTCATATATTGCTCGTAAGGATTAGCCCGCTTGTTTTGTCCCAAACGGCTCGGAAGAACACCGGAGGTCAAAAGTCTAAATTTTGTTTTGTCCACAGCAAGTGGCGCAGTCTTCAACTGGACCAAGCCCATACGCAACCTTCTACACCAACAGCGCGATCGGCGCCTACCACATTCCCACATACCTTAACTGAAATCCATACTTATTACAATTCTATTATGATTGCAGCAAGGCTTTTATTTTTGCTGTATTAGCCCCACATCGATTCTACTTTATTACATTTGTTTCCACATTATTTAACTTAATTTTGGTATATTTTCTTATTGCATTATCTCCTTCCCGCGAGCATAGGAGCATTGGAATCCAAAGATTCTCGCTGCTCCTCTTCCTCTTCCTCTTCCTCTTCATCCTGAGCACCGCCTGCATTAATAGGCTCGTAAATGCTGGTTGGTGCAATGTATTTTTGGTGCAAAGCCCGCCAGGGTGAGACCCCGTGCCTATCCTTATATATTAATGACTGGAACACAATAATAACCACTATCCAGTAGCAAATGTAGCTAATTACACTGCCATAAGTGGCGGAGTTGGTCCAGCCAAATATTGCCGTGAAAAGCATCCACCAAACCCCGTCAGATTTAAGTTCTCCATTGCAACAATTTACATGCCACACACTAATACCAATATCATACGAACCGGGTCCATGGCCAGTTTCAGTCACGTCCAACCCTCCGCATCTGTCGATAAATTGCTGTAATTCAAAGTTCCAAACACCTTTGGAGAATAAGCCAGCAGCAACCAAGTATAAGAAACATGTGGACACAACAAGAAAGACGCTCAACGACATTGAGCTCCCACTTCGATACAAGATAACACCAACAATAATCCCACAAACCAACGCAGCAATAGAGGCATTTACCATACCCAAGGGAGTATTATTCTCGTTGGCACCAATCCCCCCTAAAAATACTACTGCTTCCATGCCCTCTCTGAGGGTAGTGATGAAGGGTAAGAAGAACATGGCATATCGATCATTCAATTTCTGAAACAGTCGCATCACCCAATGGCCATTATTCTTTCCGACATGCAAACTTCCATAAAGTGTCGACTGGGCTGTTCTGGAGGCATTCCGACGAGAAAGGAGCACAGCCAATTTATGCTTCCATTTCCGTTGCATCTTATTAACTCTGCACAACTTCATACCCATGACAGAAATGATGATACTAGCCACTATGGAAAAGACCCCTTCCCAGTACTTCTCAGACAGACTCCAGAAATCCCTACCAAGTACATAGAACACCGTCAACACGATCCCACCAATCACAAAGCATGACACAAGTCCTAGAAGACCGCCGAGCCAAATCTGCACTATTAGATGTCTTTTCGAAATCGCATTGTGATCTTCAGTGCTATTAACATTATCAGGCACGCCCTCTTCAACGATATCTTCAGCCACGTTACCAGAACTCTCCGACTCGGCTGCTTCAAGCCCCTCCTCTTGCAAAATAAGATCAGACGCGAGTTTGCCATTGGCATCGTTGTCTTCCTTCGAATCAAATGTCTGATGCACAAATGCAAGCAACACACTTATGATGATAGCCAGCTCAATTGTCTCCCGAAGGACAACAATAAACGCCTCCAACGAGAAGTACAGTGTAAAAGCTTCTACCATCACTTAATTGCAACACTCTTAAAGAAGAGTGATCAATTAGTCTTTCGACTGTTGTTTATTCTTATACCATTTAAATAACGTCATGCCAGACAAGGAAACGGTTGTGATTAGGTCCGATTATCGGAGGCGCCTTATACAGGAACTCCAACTTTCGCAACCAATGAATATATAAGGAGGTGGAGATATTCTTATGCATTTTTTACGAAGTTATCGTTCTCTATTTTGGAAAAAAGAAGCTAGGTGGTAAACATACCATACTCTATTTACTCTTGCCGTTTGCTTAAGAAGCTCAGAAGCCTCTCCTGGTCCACATCCTCCTCAAAGTCCGTCAAATCGCTCTCATTAAGCGCTTCTGGAGCCAATCTTTTTATTCTGTTTCCGTTTAATGGTGATGCTGATCTGGGCCTTTTTGTCCCATTGGTGCCATTTGATTTATCTGCAAGAGTAGCATTTCCCTTGAGCGTATTAACGTAGACTGTGGGCGAAGATTTTGGTCGGGTAGGCATTAAACCGGGAGGTGCTCTTCTGTCTCTGGAACTGAAGAGGAAACTAGCACCCCTGGCGTTCATTTTGTTGATGCTATTTTCAGTTGGCGATTTGGATACCGGCTTCTGATTCAACTTTTTATCGGAGGTTGAAGTTGAAGTTGAATTTGAATTGGAGCTTGTAGATTTCTCATTCTCAGAAACCGAGTTTCTAGAAAGCTCATTGGTGGTGCCTTTGCGTGCTGCAGGTGCAGCAGGCGGTGGAGCTCTGTAAGTATTAAATGACGATCTCAGCTGAGAAGCTCCCAGGGGACCCGTAGGTATCAGAAGGGATAGTTGATTTCCGTTAGTGTTTTCTTGGTGGGACGGCTTTGCAAGTAAGTCTGATCGGTTATCCCTTGAAAAAAAAGCCCCTCTTGTATTTGAATTACTGGCCTGAGTATTCCCAGTAGTGGACAGCTCCTTCATTTTCTTGAATTTCTCTCTGTCTATTTCATGGCATTCTTCAAACTTAGGTAAATCTGAAGATTTAACAGATAATGGTTCTTCTGCAAAGAAACCATGGTTCATAGCATCCTGTGCATTAAATCTCTTGTAAGGATCCAAGGTTAACAATCCACTAAGCAAATCCAATCCTTCAGCTGACAAATACTCCAGAAAACGTTGTTCTAATGTCCTCTTGCATGTTAACCCAATACTATAATCCTGTTTATTTGGCAAATCCAAAGCAGTATTCCACTTATTTGGTGGACCAACAAGTGAAAATACTAACTGAGCTTGATGGGCATCCGTTTGACCAGGTAAAATGGGTTTCCTAATGAAGAATTCACCAAATACACATCCCACACCCCACATATCCACCGCAGTAGTATACTTCCTTTCACCTAAAAGTAATTCTGGAGGTCTATACCATCGTGTAACCACAAGACCTGTGTAGTTTCGTTCCCCCCCGCCAGGTCCTTTACCTAATTTGGGAACATTACCATGATAAACTCTGGCTAACCCAAAATCTGCAATCTTTAAAACTCCTGCCCCATCTATAAGAATATTTGCAGCTTTAACATCCCTATGCAAGTAGTGGTGAGAATGGATATAGTCCATCCCATTTAAAAGTTGAAGCATGAGACATTTGATCTGCGGTATAGTCAAGTTGATTCTAGGATTCTCAAAAATACCCACTAGGTCACAAGACATATATGGACTAACTGTATAGAAACAGCCTCTTTGGTGGATCAAGTCCTTGGGATTACTCACTTTGGGCTCTTCGTAGATCATGTCCACTATGGTAAGGATATTCTTATTATGCAACTTTCTTAAGATAGTTATCTCTCGCATGGCAGTAATGGGAAAGCCCTCTTTGGCCAGATGATTCAACAACTGTTTAAGTGCAACTTTATGTTTTGTCTTTTTATTTATTGCCATCTGGACCATACCAAAGGTACCCTGGCCCAATTTGCGCTGAATTTCATAGTTCTCCAACGAATTCATATTCGGTATTTGGCTTATGGATGTTATTATCTCTGGCTCCTGCGACTTTCGTGAAGTAGCCATTTCCGACATGTTTAAATCAAGTATTTTGGTAAACCCTCTAACACAACGCAGCAACTACTTAAATTCCTGTTCCAAAGGAAGTTCCCCAACTCAAATGCAAGAAGGATGCCTGCCAAAAACGACTGCCACTAATAGTCTAGTTGAATCAAATGTTTCAGCCTTATAGAGTTGTTCATCGGATTTGGGCTTTTCCATTGAAACCCAAATATCACGTGACCAGGTTAATTCTACTTAATGTTCCCTTATAGAGTGTATTCAAAGAGTATAGTCAAACTATAAGCTCTCTCTCCATTAGTTGAACCATTTACTATACAGAAACCGATTTCTAATTAATTAAGTTAAATATATGCTATATCCGTATACCGCATAACAATACTAGTTGTTATGTAAATTTACTTGGAAAAATGGATCCGTAAGAGCCCTATGCGATTGAATAAGTGAATGTTAGTTGTACTTTTTCCAGTAGCAGTAGCCAGCCAGCTAACCGAAAAGCTCAAGCTTGATCATCTTCAATATGCCTTCTTGCTTGCTTCTTGCGCAATTTTGACAACTTTGAAGCTGCCTTTACATTGAAGCCTTCGGACAACAAGTGAGAAGTTTCCTCTAATTTCAAACCGGAAACTTCTGGCAATAAGAAAAAGACAAAGAGGAAGGAAATAGCACACAATGCTGCAAAGAAGGAGAAGGTACCGACCGGAGTAATCTTCTGCAACATTGTTAAGAATGTAGATGCAATAGTCAAGGACCCTGCCCAGTTGGTAGCTGCTGCATACATGGAACCGACAGCTCTGACATTGACGTCAGAAAACAATTCAACACCAACCCAGGCACTGTTACCAATACCAATAGCATAACTGGCAACGAATAAAACCATACCAATAATAATAATCACACCCCAACCAGAAATACCTTGTTGCTTGATTATGACATCGGAACCAGAGCTAAACTTGATGCCCAAGAAATGGAACGCAATTGCGCAAACAATCAAGGAGATACACATACAAGGAATGGCCCACAATAAGATTCTCCTTCTACCAATATGGTCGATAATCAACAAAGCAATCACAGTGAAGACAAAGTTAGTGGCAGAAATGATTATGGAAACAGCCGTTGGGTTTTTGAAACCAATTGTTTCGAAAACAGTAGCACTGAAATACATCAAGGAGTTGAAACCAGTAAATTGCTGGATACCCTGCAAACCACAAGCCAATATCAACGCTCTGAAGTTTGCTCCCTTCGTATGGATAAGCTTAATTGACGTCCAAGTCTTCTGCATTGGGGTTGCTCCACTCACCATCGAATTGGATTCAATCATTTCCTCGATTCTCTCCTCAACAAACTCCTGAGGAGGGTTTCTGTAGATTTTAGCGAAAACTTCCTTAGCTCTATCGATTTGATTGTTCATGACATAGAATCTAGGCGTGTCAGGCAAGAAGATGAAGATAACGAATTGAATAACTGGAGGGATAAGACACAAACCAACCGAAACTCTCCAACCATGAGCAACTCTGGTCAAACCCCAGTTAATCAAATAAGCAATTAACTGACCACCAGTGATAAACATTACGTTGGTGACAATCAAACGACCTCTATATTTTGGGGGCGCCAACTCGCTCAACATCAATGGTGCTATCATCGACGCGATACCTACACCCCAACCTAAAACAAAACGACCAGCGATCATAGTCCATACAGTCTTGGCAACCAACTGGATAATAGTCCCTATAACGAAGAAAACGTTGGATACAAGTAATACTCTCTTACGGCCAACAATGTTAGCCGAAATACCACTCGCAATGGCACCCAACAACGCCCCCAAAGATGTAGCAGAAGTGATGAGTTCCTTTTCGCCATAGGTCAAAATTTTACCAGACAAATCAGTACCAACCTGAACCAATGCTGAGGAGATGTACCCTGTGTCGTACCCGAACATAAACCCAGAAATCGAGGATGCCAACGTCACAAGAACTACCAAACGCGAAGGTTGGGCCTCCATGAAGTCCTCATCATTTGTCTTGGAAATCTGGCTACCTGAGTCCTGAGAATCTTTGGAAATGACCATAACGTCGGATTTTGCTTTGGGTCCACCATTGTCTTTACCGCTATTTCCTAGTAAATCATGCGTGGACGATGCCCCCGATGATGGGGCGCTATCATAGTTGTCTAGCAGTTGTTGTATTTGAACCATGTTGTCCGCAACTGAATATGTGAACGGAATCAGCGAACGTTTACTAGTAATATTAGTTGTAAAAGAAGAATGAGACTGGAGCTCTGGTAACACTGGCTATACTTATGAAAGGAAAGGAAGAGCAATCAGAAAAAAACATACAAGAAAAACATCTCCTCATATGTGATCCCTAAGTTCCGTAATAGATCCCCATTCACATCCTGCAGATTTGAATTTTTTCGCCGAAACAAGAAGAACCACGTCTTAGGCATCGGCGAAAAAGAATTTTGACCAATCAGGGATGGCTTCGTGGCGAAGTTCGCCGGAATAAATCTAGAACCCCTAAAAGCCGTACTGTTGGGCACAAAGACATCTTCCTCATTAGGAAGTTGATCTTCCCGTAATAAATGAAATGAGGTTTAGAGAGGCGTTTGGTAAGTATAATTTGACGTGCTTATACCTGTAAGTACGTCAAAGGATTACCTTTGTTTGGGGTGAGGAAGAGGAAAGGAAGAAACCACAATAGGAACTAGAAAAGCGAAAACAGTATGAAAAAGGTGATCAGAAATGCATCAAATACAGCAACTGTATTTTCCATAGAACTAAGGTGGTATTATAGTACGATAATTATATCCTTTTCATATGAGTTACAGATGTAAAATTAGGCGTTTCAGACTTTACACCCATTTCACGATTATCAATAATGATCAATTTATTGCGTATATATGTAAAATGCAATTGCATGGGATTATGTAGTAGTTATAAAAAATGAATATGTGTGAGTAGCCAAGATGGATTATGGAGGGAAAACATGACAGGTCAATCAAATCAAAAATCCAAAGGCGACGAGATATCTACCCAGGATATAGCATGTCAGATGCCATTGCCATTCCCCGTGCTCTTTTCGAATATATTGATAGTTCATTTTACTTGCACATTCTCCTATTCAGGGTAGGGGGTTTGTCCAGATCAACTTAGTTCTTCTTTGGAGGGTCGAATCTGAACTTTCTGCTCTTGACAGCGGCCCACTTATATCTCTTAACCCAGACGGAAAGCAAGTATAAGGAAGAAACAACAATCAAAGCCTTAAGACCCCATCTCTTTCTTTCATCGTGTTCAGGTTCAGAAGTCCAGTTCAAGAAAGTTGTAACATCTTTAGCCATTTGCGAGGTGGTGGCAGGGGTACCGTCTTCGTATTCAACCAAGTCATCGAACAAAACTCTACCCATGGCAATAGATCCACCAGGGAAGTATGGGTTGTAGTTTGAGCCTGGAGGCAAAACAATACCTGCTGGTGGCTCTTCAGGGTAACCGGTCAATAAAGAGAAGATGTAGTCACAACCACCGTGTCTGGCCTTGACAATCAAAGACAAGTCTGGAGGCAAGGCACCTTGGTTGGCAGCTCTAGCAGCTTGTTCGTTATCGTAAGGAGCAGGAATGTAGTCAGCCAACTTACCTGGTCTCTTTCTTGGGTTACCTTCGTCATCAGGTTCGTCGTCATATTCAAGCTCTTCAGCCATGGTCTTAGCTTCGGAGGCATTATGGGAAACACCAACCAAGTTTCTCCAAGCGATACGGTCCAAAGAGTGACAAGAAGCACAAACTTCTCTGTAAACTTGGAAACCTCTTCTAATGGAAGCATGGTCGAATGTCTCAAACATACCATTGTGTGACCATCCGTAGGCTGGAGGATGCAAACCGTGTTCAGCAGCGGTCATAGCTTGGGCCGAAAGGGAGTCCTTGTACAACAAGTACGAGGCAGTCAACCCAGTCACAGCAGCTGACCCAGCGACAACCTTTTGCACGAGTGGTGTAGCAGCTCTTGAAAACATGGCTCCTCAATGGTACGTGTCTCTGATCTTTGAATGGTCTAGAGTGAGATTACAGCACTATTGAATCTTCTCACAATTTTTTTTTTATGTGAGTTTTTCGATTGTTGATTGGCAAGTAGTAATTTTTTTTCTCTCGAATTTGAATGGCTCGTTCGCATTTGGTTTTTCTCATTATAGCGAGTGTGCATACATTTTTCACTTTTACAGTGGGAGAGCTTATTGGCGGGAGTTTTGTCAATTGTAGAGAGTGATGGGTCAAATTGTGTAGTTCTTGGATGACCTACTTAATGTTTACTGGCTCTTACTCATTACACAGATCATTTGCAGCCTCTACTTTGGTAGATGGATGGATAGTGGGTCTTTAGGTGTGAATAAAGAACGGATTATGATTGGCCCACTACAAATGTCACAAACGTAATAACGGTTGCGGTTGCGCACGACTTGTTCTCCATGAAATGGTTTGAAGTTGACTTGCTAAGTGGTCTGTTCCGATAAGTAGTATTCCGCATCACTCGATTGCAGCCACTCTAATACCAGAGCATGAATGGAAAATGAGACATAAAAGTGCTGGCTACTTGATATTAAATAAAAAAAAAGCTCGAATAAAACTCGGGCAAAAAAATAAATGTTTGAAGAGATGGAAGCCCTATGCGGGACTCGAACCCGCAGCCTTGTGATTAAAAGTCACACGCTCTAGCCGATTGAGCTAACAGGGCATCTCTTGATTGTGGGGGTTTTAAAGCAGTATACTTCATATAGAAATTATTTTCTAGCTTTTGTGTAATTTATGGATGGAACCCTAACATCAGACCAGAGTACTATATACTTTGGTATAGTGTAATGGCTAGCACGGTTCTTAAGGTAAGTGTTAGAC
>JAKVQZ010000138.1:0-15801 GCA_030463055.1 Lizanozyma gosingica | reverse complement strand
AGTCTAGTATGTAAATTTCCACGACCTATTCCGAACAATATGCGAAACCACTGTATCATAGACGATCTCATGGCCTTGTTCAGCCTTGCCGATAGGGATATTTTTCTCGTATTTTGTACTTTAGTCCCGGATATTTTTCCACTTCCTGTTGGCACCCTCCATTTTGGTCGGTCCGGTGTCCGCCAACTATGCGCTCTACATAAGCACGGGATCTAAGTGCAATATCTGGTTCTATTCGTTAGTTGGCTCAACTATTTAATCGTAAAATGCTAATGTTAATATGACTCTATGGTTGGACACCTATGAGCGCGGCCACGTTCCCAGCGTGCGCCGGTTATGGTCCACAACCACCGCCACAATGCGGTATCGCTTCTTGAAAAAAAGCTCCCACTTATCAACAGTCTCCCGCTGTTTCTCTGTCAAATCGGATATTGTCCATGTGTCTATTTCGTGTCTTCTGTGGGCGGGCTCGTTGGCAAACCGAAACTCACTGTTGGCTTCCTCGCTGTACAATTTGCTTGGGTCCAACTTGTTCATGCCTAGCATACGCCCACAGTCTCGGGCCACAAGTGTGTGGTAAGATTTGCCAGCGCCGTAGCTTTTACTATTTTCGGTCACGTCGTAGACATATCCCTTAATGGCCACATACAATTGCGACCGGTCGGTTCCGTTCTACAACGCAAGTTGCGCTCTGGTCAATGCCGGCAATAGCCCTAACTCGATAGCGTCGTTGTATATTTCGAACTCGTTTTTTTCTGTTTCTTGATGCTGATCCGTGTGCCGTTGTTGTGCGGTATGGTGTTCACCACTATGTTCCACCACTTTTGACGACTCAATCCTTTGTTCCTCCTCGTTGCTGGGATGATGTCGACTTTGGGACTCGCTGTTCATATCTGTTCGCTATCCAAATGCAGTTTATATGTATTTCTTGCCTTTCTAAATGTATATTCTATGCCACTGTGCGTTTTCTAACCCCGGGATCTTTTCCTTGCTAACCAACTAGTAATCCCGCTTTTATCCACTAAAAAACTTCTAAAAACTTGTCCACCGACACCACGTCTATGCCCACTGAATTCCAGATCCTCTTCTGATGGCGTCTATACCTGTAGCACCACTATACCCCCTATATGCGCAGTTGCTGTAATAATACCATTAAGTGGGAGGAAACCCACTGGTGATTTCCACCGTTGGGTTTTTCGACTAGTGGACTTTTTGTGTAATGTCAAAACGCACACAAAGCCGAATCGAGAAGACCACAGGCGAGAAAATCCAATACCGAAGAATTGAAAGTGAGTTTGATTTAGCGAATATCGAGTTTAGTACAGTACAATTGTACGAAATAGAAGTCAGTTTTGCTGATACTAATAACGAGAACGATATAGCAAAAGACGGAATCAGAGTGTGTAATCGCAGAAGGAGATCGTTAGTTTAATACATAGATCAGAACGTCCAAATCCACCAACTTTCAAAGTCATCAAATCATCATATCATCAAGTCCATTAAATATTCGTTATTCCAACTACTTTGGGGAGTTGTTCTATTGAGATAATTGAGAGGTTTTCTGATACAAAGCGACAATCGGTAATCTAGATTTGATTTTTTTATTTCATCGTGACTCTATTGAGAAATTTGAAGTGATTGTGAGTTACTTGTATTATCGACTCGTATAGCAATCTGCTTCCATCATGTCACAGTTTGCAAGTTTTTCCCAGGACAACACAGATAAGTATCCAGAAGAAATCCAGAGGCTATTTCGTCCCAGACCTCCTATTCTCCACAAAAAACCAGTGGATCAGCCGGCGCATCTCCGCAGAACAAGTCATATCACGCCTATCTCCCAATGGAAGTCGCAAATTGACGAATACAAGGCACAGACATCACTTCAGGAAAAGGGGAGAGGGAAAAACCTAAGAGATACGTTTCTTGAAAACCATCTCGATTCAAATTACAAAACCCTCCAGCGCCAAAAACTGCAAGCCCGTCAATTGCACGAATGGGATAATGCCACACCCGAATCTTTGGCACACTATAAAGATCCTCATCGGACAGTATTTTTGCTGCGCTTGGACTTCCGACTCCAGGAACTAGATCTTCTGAAGCATTTAAGCAGATACGGAGATATTCAATCGGTTACCATTGTTCGGGATAAAAGGGGTAAACCCAGAGGTTATGGGTTCGTAGTGTTTGAGCATGAGGCTGATGCTCACAATTGCATTAGAGAGTTGGCTCCCACGGGCCTTCGAATCCCAGTGGCTGGCGCAGATACAGAGATTGAATCAGAGAGCACGAGAACAATCTTGGTCGATATGGAAAGAGGCAGACTTATACGAAATTGGAAACCAAGAAGACTTGGAGGAGGACTTGGCGGAAGACATTATACCAGACCAAGCTCGAGCATGGTGCGTAATCCAAATTCCTCGGCTGCTGCCGCTCGAACATATGATAGACATGGTGGATCCCATGGCTCACAGCCTCATTTTGGAAAAGATAGAAGAGCTCCATATGGTGCTCATCACCAGCAAGGCATTTCCAGGAATAGTTATTATAACCAGCTGCAAGTATCACAAGTGCAACTGCAGCAATACTCTCGAATTCCTGCTAAGGCCTACGGCGGATACTCAAGGGCTCCTCCTTCTTTACCAGAAACTTCTACATCATCAGAAGCTCCAGTTTCCATAAGAGACAAGTATGCTCTGTACATGGGCAATTCTTCCAAGAGTTCAGAGGCAACTCTGGAGGCTACCTCTACTTACAGATACCAGAGGACTTCGTCTTCGTTGTCATCGGCGGCAGTGCGATCTGCCAGAAATATCAGGGGTGAGTAGATGGAGTATAGAGCATTATAACGGAATCATAGTAATTATTTACTATTTGTAGTACATTGTACATTAATTATCATAATAGTTACATATCAGATTATTATGTTGTCAAAAGATTATATCCAATGTCCAGAATTATGGAAATGAGTTTTTCGGACGACGCGAATTCTGTATGCACTCCGAGAAAATCCATAAAAGTCAACTCTCCCATATTTATTCAACCTCTACTTCCTTTTATCCTACAAACTACTACAGACTTTGTTTCCTCGTAGCAATGGCTGATACTACTGTGGCAGAAAGCCTGAAGCGCCTGCTTGAAGATGTTCATGTGGCAGCTGAGGAATCGCTGGTAAAGAAGCAAAAGACAGAAGTTAACATTGATGAGTTGAAGGAATCCATCACCAAGGTAGTCGAAGCCAAGTATGAAGATAGAATCCGAAACTTGGAGACAGCCGTGGCTCGGTTGGTCAAGTCGAGAGAAGAGTCTGGGCCTCATAATGCCAGTCGTACCGAGTCCGTGGAAGAAAAACCTTTGTCTTTGTCGGAATCTGTGGCCAGCTCTACTGGTTCAAGTAACCCCAGTCTCAAGAGAACAGAAAACAGTGGAGACAGTCCTGTTAAACATAAGTTTGGTGCCAGTTCCTTTTCGATTCTCAAGTCTCGGACAACCCCGCTCAGTTCATTTGCCAACGGTCAATCCACAGCAGAGACGTCGCCTGCCAAAAATAGTGGTGCACTCGGTGGTACCTCTACAGATGCGGTATCACCTGCTGTTAAACATACTTTCGGGGCTACTTCGACTTTTGGTGCCTCGTTCCAGCCAAAAACAACAAGTAATAATGTTTTCGACTCGTTGCCTTCATTTGGAGCCACCAAAAATGACGCGGATGTGAAGAAAGACGAAGATTGTGAAGCTAAGATATCGGCGCAAGCTCCTATCACCAGTTCGTTCGGATCTAAGGCGAACTTTGGCAATGCCTTCCAGCAGACCATGAATAAGAAATCGTTTCTTGACGAGCAGACGAAGGAAGCTGAACAGAAGGAGAACGGCGAAACCAGTGTGAATTCTTCTGTGGCAAGCACTGCAACCCAGCAATACAAGCAAGTTGATCTTGCACCGGTGGAAAGATTCACAGGCGAAGAAGAGGAAACAACCATATTCACAACCAATGCCAAGCTCTTTGAGTTGGACATCACCAACGTTTCCGAGGGTTGGAAGGAAAGAGGAGTTGGCCATCTTCGTCTAAATCAATCTAATGAGGACAGCAAGTCAGTTCGTCTATTGATGAGATCACAGGCATTGTTGAAGGTTATATTAAACATGAAAATTAGCCCAACAACGACGTTGCTCAAGGGGATGGAATCGAGTCTTAACCCCGGTAAGTTCTTAAGATTGAACTCATTGAGTCAGACCGGCACTCCTATCCAGTACTTGATTAAATTCGGATCACAGGCCCAGAGAGATGAGTTGATTGCAAAGATAGAGGCTATGCAATCGGAGATGTGAAGGGCATCAACAATGCATATTATGTACATATGAGAATTAGTAATCTACGAACTTTGCTAGTATATTAATTTTAGCAATATTACTCATCAATGTAAATAAGAATCCAATAAAACCAACTATTTCTTAATAAATGCAATACTACAAATAGTAGAGCCCTGGACACCACCAAACTTGAAACTAGGGTAGCTTATCTTATCCCACACCTGTAATCTACCCTCAGTGTTGCCCACGACGATTTTGGTCAACTCTTCCTCTGTGAAGTTGCATGATGTGATCAAAAGAACAGAATTGGTGTTCATCATCTGTTCCACCTGGTTGGCATAGACGTTCATACCTATTTCGTTATCGAACTCGGCGATTCCCTCCTGGTTCAATGCGATAGCGTCCAAGGTTCCCTTATCAAGTAAGATATCATAATCGTGATTTGCTATAAATGAGGAGTCCTTTTCCAATAAATTGACTTGGTCAAAGTGGAACTGATCATTTTCAGCATAATTGGAGTCTTTAATGTTCTGCGCAAATGCAACGGAGTCATCCGAATAGTCGATCCCATGGTACGAAAATTTGAGATTCGAGTCATCCACTTCTTCCTCTATGTCTTCGCTCAACTGGAAGAGCAAATGGCCGTTTCCAGTGCCTAGATCCACAATCCTGATAAGGCTTTCTTTTATATCAAAGGGGAGCTCGTTATGATTGATTTTCGCGATCAAGAACTCGATCATCTTCGACTCCGCATCGGAGTCGTCAAACCAGCATTCGCCGGTGTCTTCAGGGTTTTCCTTGAAGTTGTTGATCTCTACTTTATAGAAGGAGTCCCAGCTGTTATGTGTTAGTAGTCATCCATTGAAAATAAAAACGTAGTACTAAAAGTAAGCCAACATACTATTCCTTGGTTCCTAATTTGGACAGGTTCAATCGTATATCTTCAGTCATGTTCACGTAACGTAGATCGTATATATAGACTTATAGATTTGCTGCTGTATAGCCTTATAAGTTCCCAGTCGAATAATCACTTTTTCTTGTATAATCGTTTTCACTTGGATAATCTTTTAATCTTAAAGTCTAATAGTTTTGTACTTCTGTACATCTCGTTTTGGTGATGGTATAATCTAAAATTTTCGCAGTCGCAATTAATACCGAAATCGCTGTACCAAATACGCGTAATTGAGGTTCTGAAATTAGAATTTGATTTGGCTTTATTCCACGCTAATTAATGCTTACTATTGCTTATTATTGCAATGGCAACTGAAGAGATAGACATAGATCTGCCACAGGAGAATGAAGAACATTTTGCCGCTGATTCGCCAATAGATAAGGAGAAGCAAGACAAATACCGTGTGTGGAAGAAGAATACCCCATATTTGTACGACTACCTTTCTACAAACTCGCTTGTATGGCCCAGTTTATCGGTCCAGTTCTTTCCCGATGCAGAAACAAGTCGAGAAGACCATGATGATGTGCTGCTTGAAGAAAACGCATTTTCGGCCCTAAATCAAAGGTTGTTGGTAGGCACATTCACGTTGGGACAGGGAAAAGACACCCTCTCGGTTTACCGCCATTCGTACTATCCTAATTTGAATAGTCGAATCGGCATGAGTTCGTTAAATTATAACTCGGAGAAGGAAGAATTTGAAGTGGCCCGAATTGCCAGAAAGAAGCTCCATTTGCTCCAATCCATAAACCATCTTGGGGACGTTAACCGAGCCAGATATATGCCCCAGAATCCTGACGTTATTGCGAGTGCTAACAACTTGGGTGAATTGGTGGTATACGACAGAACGAAACATGCGAGTTTCCAGTCATCCTTGACCAGTGAATTGATCACCCCTCCAGAATTGCGCTTACTCAGTGGAGCTACTTCTGGTGAAGCTGTCGATATCTTTGCACTCGACTGGAACAAACAACGTGAAGGTGTCATACTATCGGGTACCATGCACGGCCACATCTCCATGTTCGATCTTAGAAATGAAATCACCTCCAAAGATACAGCTGAGGCCAACGAAAGTCTTCACGTTAACAATGGAGGAGTCGCCATCAACGACTTAGAATGGCTTCCGAGACACGATTCGCTATTCATATATGGTGATGATCTGGGATTCATAAAGCTTGTGGATACAAGATCTCCGGACCAGATAGTTAAGAAACATCAACATCTGACAACTGAAGGAATTAATTCTGTTTCTGTGAATCCTGTCAATTCGTTTTTCATAGCTACAGGCGATTCCAACGGCCAAGTCAACGTGTGGGATCTCAGACTGCTAGGCAATTCTACCTCTACAGAGAACAATTTGCTGCTATATTCAATTGATGCCCACTCACAATCATTGACCCAATTGAAATGGCACCCGAAATTCCACAACTGGTTAGGCTCAAGCTCTACCGATGGAAATGTTAAGATATTCGCATTGAACAATTACGATAAAGACCAGGGCTTGCAGTTCATTCATGCTGGACATATGTTGGGAGTCAACGACTTTGATTGGTCTTTGCATGACGATACTATGGTGGCCAGTGTTTCGGACGATAACTCGATACATATCTGGAAACCATCTCAGAGACTTCTGTGAATTTGAATGGTTAATGTATTATTTTATACTAATTGGGTTAAAAAAAAGGTGAATAATTTTGTACTATTGATATATTTGTGTGTAGTAAAATTATATATCAGAATCTTTTAATTCTAGAATAATTTCATGACTCCCCGTGAAGAAAACGTTATATAAATAATAAGGATTTTTTACCGAACAACTTAGTTCTTAGCAAAGATCTTTTCAACTTCAGCGACAGCTTCAGCCAAAACCTTGTCTTGGAACTTAGGGTTTTCGATTTCCTTGGTGACCTTGTCGACGACACTCTTGATCAATTGTTCTTGTTCCAATTGTCTTTGTTGTTGTTCGAATCTAACCCATTGGTCCAAGACAGACTTGGCTTCGTGGGCAACGGCAACCTTTTGCTTCAATTCAAAGGATTCGGCTTCCAACTTGGCGGTTTCCTTGGAGATGGCGTACAATTGCTCGGTGACGCTGACAACATCCTTCAATTGACCAACAGATTCGATTCTGTCCTTGACTTCAGAGATGTGCTTTTGTCTAGATTGGTTCAAGATGTCGTTGACCTTCTTGATTTCACCATCGGCCCATTCGGTGTACAAAGGAGCAACAAACTTGGCAATCAAAAAGGTGAAAGCAGAGAAAGTAGCAACCAAGATGGTTTCATCGTGGATGACCAACAATTCGTTGGAGATACCGTAGACACCAGCAGCAGCAGCAGTGGCCAAGAAACCGGTCTTGGTCAAGTAAGAGTTACCTGGCAAAGCGTCGATGATGGACAAGGCCTTCTCCTTTGGTTCAGTAGGAGCTGGGGCGGTGGACATGGCACGCAAACCAATGCTAGACAGATGTTAGTAATTTATGGACAACTTAAGAGATCTCCAAATTGGCAAGATGATGTATTGGAAACGATGAACGAGAACCAGTTTGGAAAATTGGAATTGGAATTGATTCTTATTACTTCTCGAACTAAAATGGAGCGTGTTTGCAATATTTATCTTTGAGAAAGAGCATTTATCATATGGTATACTATAATGCGCATTGTAATGCTGTTCAAGGAGGCGACCACTGTATTTGATGCTGAAGTTGCAATTCCATTCGGGGTTCAATCAAGGCCTGTCGATGGGATCCAGGCTCTATCTATAATTTTACGCAACTCTTGTAATGGACGATTATCAATTCAATTCACCGTTTTGGATGTTGACGTTCTCTACTTTTGTTGGGGTGTTCATCATCTTTCTTCGACCACTTTGGGTTTGGAATACGCCATGAAAAACATACGCAGTGGGACGGAAGGCCAAGCCGGCAGCGGGGCGGGAGGCTCTCAAGGCAATTCTGCTGATCATAGACATATCGGATCTAATATGTTTGGCACAACGAAAGGAAAACGCTGTCTCTCATGGAGGTGGTATATTTTCACTTCAACAAATTTTTTTTCTGCAATAGATCGCTCAGTATGCGATTTGGTCTAAGAGTCGTTCCGCGATTCTATTGGGCGAGAGGTCGACTGCCGGAATAGGTAGTGTATGCGAATTGCGTGGGAATGTGCGACATTGGTAAAGTACAAATGAGACATAAGCAATACAAGAGGAATAATATATCAGCTACATAGGAAAATCGTTTAATCTATCAATAGACAAAACAGATGTAGTATGCGGTGTAGTGTATTATTGGATCTGTACTGGTATGCTATGGAATTTCCAATAAATAATGATTATAATTTACTAAATACCCTCTATGTTGCTAATTTCAATGATTGTGCTGTTGTTGAAAAAAACAGGATTAAGCCCAGCCCAGTGGGTAGTTACATCATCGTTTTATAGTACATTATTGTAAGAAGATAAGGAATTCATGAAAGCTTTTTCATTCGAATTCTCTATTCCGTTCCTCTATTCAGTTCGCAATCAGTTTCTTTGTTGACCCCAAATCTTTCTATCATGATCGCGTCGATTGAACATACTCAAGAGTTTCTGCTAACGCCTTCTTAGTTCTTAGACGAGCTAGATTGATATACCCTTCGATGTCGTGTTTCATATCCTCGTTATGCTTATGTTGAAGATGTTTCTGAGGCGTGTAAGCCATAGGATCCGATGCCAGTGCTGCCAAAGACTCGATCCTTTGCAATTCTTCTTGTTGCACTCGGTTAACAACTACTTCTACTGTCTCGTTTGGTCCTATCGTTAAAGCTGTGGGTTTCTCGGTTATTTGTGGGTGTTTGTCACGTTCGCTATTGTTTATTATTGGTTTCTTTTCCTCTGGTTCCTCCAGAGATTTACCCTGTGTATCTGATATTGAAGTAGGAACAACTTCACTGACTTTATTCTGTAGCCTCTTCCTCCTTAACTCCTCGATCCGTGCTTTTCTTTCACTCAACTTCTTATCTAATTCTGACATGTTCTGGATCTGTATGCTTAACACTCGTAGATTCTTGGTCTCCTTTGTCCTTATTGTCATCTTAAGTATACATGATGTCTTATACGTAGGGCATCGAATTTCCAGTTTTCCCCAGATTCGCGTACAGGAAAATTTGGTGTTTGGACATTTGTATTTAAGGGGTGGTTTAGCCTTTTGCAACCATTTGGTTTCCTTTCTTCTGTACTCATACTAAAGTGGTAGTAAGATGGTAATTTCTGGTATTTCAATGGGGAATACCAGAAATTTTAAGGTTATTGTGGGAGATGACTCACTGGTAAAACAAAGTCGTAAAGTATTATTGGGAACCGGTACTTGTTTAATTAGATTCAAGCCATTTGCAATTGCAACTACTGAAGAATTGCAAGGTACTTGTAATAACATTTCATTAAAAGTAATAATGCTTGTTTATGTCATAGATGGAACTGCTAGTTGTTCTTGCTGTGAAATGGAAGATGTTGTAACTCATCATAATGCAAAGGAAGTAAAAATGTGCAACCTGCAGTCACTCAAAACACTCTACTATCTCCCACCAGCAAAGAAAATAGATCAATTGGAGTTTGAGGGGAGCATGTCTGTTCAGCATCTTAATCGAAGCTGTTCCATTTCCTTGGAGGGTTATAGGAAAAGGGTGAATAAGAGAGTTATCTTGCGATTTTTGAGTTTAAGCCATGTCGCGCGTTTGAGAAATCCCTATATATGTCCGAGCGATCCATTCATTTCAAAATATGAAATGGAGATCTTGCAATCAGTTTTAATTGATGTCATAATACAATCTATAATCGGATGTCAATATGAAATTAAGTCTTCTGTTTTGCTGTCTCCAGTTTTTCCATGTTCTACTGTTTTTGCAATGAAAGGATTCAATTTGAAGAAATTGTTGCCTATGAGAATTCATGAGATTGAAATGAACATTGAAGGTGCTAAATCAAACAACAAATGTAAAATAAGAAAGAGAGTTAGACGGATAGCGAGACGATTTGAAAGAGATTTCTCAAATCGACACACGTACGCAGAGAAAGAACCACAATTGAGACTTATTGGCTTGCCAAATAATGAGCGAAACTCTCCAACTTCAAAACATCGCAGGATAGTTAAGTTAAAGAAGATAAAACGAGAAATCACATTCTTTGACAGTTCCGACGATGACAACTTTACAAATTATGTTCCTATATGGAACATTGAGGCAGCGAAATCTCGTCCAACTAAAGGGAAAACCATGTCACGGGTTTTCAACATTCAAACGCCTTTTCCCGAAACTGGTTAATGCAAGCAAATCTACTGTCATAATTATACTCAAGAACTTGCTATTACCATTTATAACGCAACCGTCTGAGTTGATTGGAATGTTACCAAAAATGAATCCTTTTTTAATAGTACAGTTGAATGGTATTCATTGCATTAACATGATAACTAGATCAAACTAAGAATCAGTATATCCACCAAAAAATTCATAGCCTATGACAATAAAAAATGGTTCTGGGATTTCCATATGCCCCCCTGGAAGACTATAGAAGTGAATACGGTCTTCCCTGTCCAATTTATTAAGTCCTAGATTGACAAATGGGGTGGTTATTTTATAGTTGATTATCTTACCAGATTTTGGATCAATGTCGTAGAACTTCGAGCTGTACTTAGGAACCAAGGTTGTATCATTTTCAAAGGAAATCAAAACGAGTGCATTCAATGCTTGCAAGTTTTTGACATAGGTCGAGTTTATTGTGCGCTCGTTATTCAAATCAGCAAGTAAATGAGATCTTTCCAAATACGTGGATAAATCATTGGGATCCCGGAAATATTGAGCAGGAACAAGCGTTCGTTGGATAGCATCGTTCCAAATATTCTTCTTTATATAATCATTGCGTGTTTTGCAAATCCAATCATCAGGATCCGAGCAAAGTGGTAAGTCCATGACTCCCATGTGAGGAGAGCCAAAAGTTACTAAGTTGTTAATGGAAATACCACTACAACGTTGGACGAGTGCTCTCAAGAATAAACCACCTTGCGAGAACCCCATAGCATCAAAGCCATCATGAAGCTCCTTATTCTCTACCAATAGGCCACATACATAGTCGATATCATTTGACGGATTGCCTACTATGGATTTCCTCTCATCTGAAACCGGATTTTCATCAAGAGCAATTGATAGAATATACATATTGGGGTGCATCTGACCATATATTTCTTTCACTCTGTTTATCCCACTTGAGTTATAATTGTCACCAAGTCCATGCCAAATCACTAAGGGCCGCTTTTTGGGCCAGTTTCCTGGATTTGTGGGAGGGAGGATTTCCTGAGAATTGTCAGATATAACCCATTGGGAATTGAATTTAATTGCTCCATTGTGGTTATTGGAAACGCCAGTATTAGGTAGAAGTGTCGAAGCAGCCAATAAAGTCTGCCCTATGAGGTTGTATATGTGCATTGTCAAACAAGTGGTTGTGTAATTCAAGAGCGGAGGAAGCTGCTCCTGGTGGATATTGCTTGTGGGGGATAATTTCCATATGAAAATTTCCTTATGAAAGCTACTGTAAATTGCTGTTGACAGTAACCCAGTTTTAGCTCCCAAAACTAGGTAGTGCGATTACATACCACTACTTAATACAATCGTAATACAATACACCAATACATTGGAGAGGGATGATATTTCTCACAAGTATTACCTACAGATCAACAGCTTAAGAGTCAAATTAAATGCGATAATATGTCTTTCAACCTCAAATTGCAGCAATGTTAGCTACGGCCATCATGACCCAAATTTTTCAACCATAGTCTTATGTTTAGTACTAATTGTGCGGGTGCTAAGAGGCACTTGTTATGAAATTATCTACAACATCGTCAACATCGTCAACAGTAACATAAACACTGGACGAGACATAAGTGGGGTATTTAGCATGTCACGGATTATTAATGGTACTGCTGTCGCCATTGACATGTTGCTGGTGGATTAAGGAAGCTTAGCTGCAAAACTTGTTAGCATTGTTGGACCCTAGCATCGCAGAACAGCATTGGTATGACACAGCTGTCCTATGCAGCATGTTAGCGACTAACGGTCAGCGTGAAGACTACGTTAACGATAAGTATTGTATGGACGGCTTGGCATTTAGTGTGAGTAAATTGAATTTAACTTTAGGTGAAGGCGACAAATTGACCACTAACCCAACTGTCGAGAGAGCAGTCACCTCCGCCATAGCTATAGCAGACAGATATAATTTATCTAAGCGTGATAAGACTATCTGTGATCCGTTAGGGTGGTGTGCTGGCTACTGCAGTGCGGGTGATGTACACGGTATGTCCGTTAATTCTAGGGTATTTGATTTCTGCATCAGTAACAGGGTTGAAGGCTGCATTTCACCGGAACTAAGCTAGACGGTGGAAGGTGAGCATATCGCTATGACATCCGGCTTCTACTTCAATAATATGGTAAATAATCGGCATCATCAATAAATATAAACAAATGAATGTATGGAAGGAATAAAAATAAGCATATTTCGTATCTACCATAAAGTTGAACGAAAGAGAACATTAATCTATTACCTACAGATCAACAATTGTGTATCCTGTACATGAGCCACTTTCCAATCTCAGGGTAATAATAGAATTTGCCATCATAGATAACAGTATTGTTTGATGACAATAATGGAACATTTATTTGAGATATTGACGCAAATGACGGTATTTTCAATTATTTTTCCCTTTGGGAATTGAGTCAAAAATGGTTAACCTCAGGTAATATTTCCTCCGTGATCTAAAATACAAGGACAACTTAAGAGATTCTAGAAATCAACTTCATCAGGAAACCATCCATATTCATCAATATCAATTAAATTGTTAATTCCTTTGACTTTAACTTCCACGCCTTCAGATTCCAACCTATGTCGCTGTTCAATGACTGCGTTGTAGTTTTCACGCAGGGAAATCTTTCCAGAACTGCTGATGACTCTCCACCATGGAAATGACTCAAGAGCTTCCTGCCCTATATCCAATTGTGGAAATATGATATGGCTATACTTTAAGGAAGACCCAACATGACGCGAGTTGCCTGGCTTACCAATCAAGTATGCGATATGGCCATAACTAGTGACTCTTCCATACGGAATTTTTGACACCACTGAGTATACGGAGTAGTGGAAAGCTTTTTGCTCGTCTTTTAAATTCTGGTAGTTCACCATTGGTAAGTGATTTATGTGAACTTCAACTATCTTATCAATTCATCAACATCAGGAATTGCTCCAACATTAGTTTGGTAAAATCATGGACCGTATATGCCGAACTTTGTTCGGACAGTCCTCGGTAACCTCGGTCATTCTTAGCAATTGAACTACTTAACTTAACTTAACGAAGTCTTTGTATTAATCACTCAGAGCCAGTTTGAATCAGTAGCTCGTTGTTTGAGGGTTAGTAAGTTTGACATATGGGTATAACCCTTAAACACTCCAAATATCAATGTTTTGGCACTTTGGCAACACGAGGAATTGATGAGTTGGCTTCGTTTCGTGGCAATATCCGATGGCTAAAGATTGACTCATCTACCACTTGACCACTTGAGTCTCAGTTTCTTCGCCAGAGCTACCTGATATGATAGTTTGTGTGAGTCATTCCATGGGTATAATGCCAAGAACACAATTTTGGCTGCGAAAAAAAGATTACTGTGACTCATAGAGTAAGAATATTTAAGTAGCTTGCATGCTCCCCAAAGCATTTACTTTTCTAGTCTACTCAGTACCACAGTATGTGGTTCTCCAGTATATTAACCTCTTCATTAGATTTTCAGTCTAAGTTTCCAATATGAATTCAGTATCCCAAGTTGAAAGTCGTTTTTTGCTTTCACCATTTCAAAGGGCTGCAACCGCATTCGCGTGGGATGTAAGAATCTAGATGGTGGAAGAAGTGGAATAATTGCTTCATTATCACATAGTCTGCAGGCATACTAGTGATAAATACAACGAAGATGAGATTGCAGTTGTGATGAAAATATTCTGTTTGACCATTCAATGAAGTTACCAATACTGCTAACTACAGTAGTTGAATTTGTTGCTAGAGTTAATAAACAAAGAAGGCTGGAGATATAACTGGATACGTTCGGTAAGGTAACTTTACTCGAGCAAGGTCCGAAGGCATGATGTCTCTGACTGAATGTCCTAAGACCTGCTCAAGGGGCTTAACGCACCCCTATCCGCCAACTTGAAATTTTGAACTGCTTATTTTGTTAAGTTTTTTTTGCACAATTTATTATGAAACTTCAAAGTCTAATTTGCGTTGAGTAGAGTTATCTGAGGGTGGGCAAGGGGCATGTATCTTTAACTTTAGACTTCTTTTTTTAGACTTCTTTTTCAATAGTTATAATGTATAATTGTGATTTTGTCTACACTTAGAAACATTGTAGTTAGAAGTTGTTCACGCGATCCAGATATAAGTACAATTTGCAATGGATGTTGAAATCGTACTCATCTGCTTTGAGTTCTTTCACATATTCTTGCATATACTTTTCTTTTCAAAATACCAATGGGTGCGAAAAAGGCTCTTAAGTTATTCTCCATATGCTTTATAGTGAAATCATAATTATGAAACAAGAGAAGTGCAATTGTTAGTTCCTGAAAATTAAACACTATAATTAACACTTACTGAGTAAAATTCTGTTTAGAATTTGTCTAATAGACCTCAAATTCCTTGTAACTTTTGCTACATTATTTTTTAGATGGGAAAAAATTAAGTACGGTGTATCAGGTCTAGGATGCCTACCTAGTTCGTCTTAGGAGTAGTCTTAATTCTCCTTTGGCAGCCTCGTTTTACACACGTTACGTTTCTTTAGTTATTATTCGTATTCTTGCTCTGAATGTAGCCACAGGTGTAAAAGTGACCGTCTATGACGCCGTTTGGACTCTACTACTTTTCCTTAGGCTGGAAATACATATTGACCTACGCCCGAACCTAACACGGTCTATGAAACACCAAATTTTGTTTTGAAAATAATGTAAAAATACCACCGGTGATTCCAAATTCAAAATCACAATGTATTTAGGAAGTTGCCGTTTGCAAAAGCTGCAAGAATGTGGAAAGGCCTACTCTCTTAATTTTGGTTCTTGGTCTTGTAATACAACCAAAGAATGAAACGCAATAAATCTGTGCTTGGTGAGTGGAATGATAATTCGCTAAAAAGGGATCAAAATTAATCCTAAAAATGAAATTTGGTCTCTCCTTGAAATTTCATTAAGAGAATCAACGGACTGCAAACTAATTTATCCGGGTTTTCTGACAAGAAATGCCACATTTTTTGTAAAGAAGAATTATATTCAAATAAAAATTATAAACTAATACTAAAAATATTGTAAACAAGTTACAACGTTTTACAGATCAGTCATATATAAAAACCTGATTTTTTTTTTTTGAAAGAATCATCATTCATTGGGAAACTATATATGTGCTATACACAATATACATAAAACCTCAATAAACTTGGCTGTCCTAAGCAACTATCGAGAGAACCAAGTCTTGATTAGACGACTGATGTCTA